>BQNB010197377.1:0-11216 GCA_026074375.1 Tanacetum coccineum | reverse complement strand
AGAAAAATAAAAAAATAATAATTTTCAAAAAAGGAAGCACACACTCTCAATACCATCTGCTCGTGGATCTTCTTCGTTTAATACTTAGCACTATCTAATTAATATAGTCTCTTTTCAGTTTTGCTATTTCGAGCTTATTTGCTTATTATTAGCTTATTTGTTTAGCCAACTTTTCAGGTCTTATTTTTCTTAGATTCTACTTAGCTTAAAGTATTTTTTCTAATTTTTCTAGATTTTTGATAATTAGTTTACTATTTTTAAAAATTAATTTAGATTAAATCCGTTTTTAATTCATAATAAATAAAATAAAAGTCAAAAAAATATATATCGTTTTTTCTAAAATTATTTTTAGTCATTTAGGATTTATAAAAAATAAAAAAATAATTTTAGGGGTTAAAATTCAATAATTTAGGTTTTAAGTCGCGTTTTTAGGATTCATGTTAACGTTTTCGTGTTTTATTTTTAATTATCTTCATTGTTGCTTGCCTATTGATGTTGTCGTTTTTACACGTATCAAATAAACCCTCAGATATAATATATATATTTAATACATATACGTATACGCAAGCAAAGTATCATACAAATTATTCTTAGGAAAGAATAATAAGTAATCAACACGGGTATCGTTTTCCTCGACGAGAGGTGAATGGAAATCTACGTTCAAGTTGTAAATCGAGCTTGATTGTCATTCAAGTTTTTGGTTTTGGTTTTAAACTATTTCTATACTAAAAATTAAACTAATATTAACTCTAAGATTTAAAACTACAAGATTATACTAAAATTGATCTAAAAAATATAAATGACAAATATGCTTGCTAAGTGACGTGAAATGTTCCTTAAGTGCGGGCTTAGGTTTAACGAAATAAAATCCTTAAAAAACAAGTTTCAATAAATTAAATGACAAGTAAAGTAACATGCTTTTTAAAATGAATGACAAGTATTTAAATTGCATTAAAAGTAAATGACGGTATGTAAATTGACTATTAATTTTTTAAACCTTTTTAAAACCGCACTTAAATTCCAAATCACTAATCACTTAGCAAACACAAGTTAAACTACTTACTACTCATAACGAAATTCAATTTAACAAACATAGCATTTAACGATAAAAATAAATCTACACTAAGCATGGAAAAAATTAAATACGCAAATATAATATGGAACGATAAAATAAAACTATTCTAAGTATTGAAAAGAGATTAGAAAATAGAACCCGAAATGAAAAACCGCAATGATATAAAACTACCCGATCTTACAAACTTAATAAATAAATAAGCCTATCACTTTAAAGCTTTTACTTCACTAACTAGCAAATAAAGGTGTCAACTTTATCTACTAATTACTTCCACAAAAATCATAAAGATCAAAACTTTATCTATTTATCAACCTTATAAGACCCTTAAGCTCCGGCCTCTTGAGTTGACCGGTCCATCATAGAACAAGAAAGGGTTAAACAATCTAATATAATAATCTAAAGTTTTAAACTAAACTAATTCTTTTTATATTTTTTATTTAAAACACTTTTATAAATCTAAAACTATAAAGCAGAATTTGTAAAAAAAAAAAAAAACTTGTTTTAATTGAACTGTTGGGCTCGAATGGTATTAGGCCCAAAAACAACTTTTAGTTCTGAAAAAAAAATCTGTTAAATTCGCTTGGCTATTTAAAAAAGAGATTCAAAACAAAAAGATTTTCCAAGCTTAATAATAAGCTAAATAAACAATTCTAGTCAATTAAATCTAAGGCTTTGAGATTCTAAAAGAATTATTAACAACCTAAGTTCTAGAACTATTTTAAAACCGAGAAACTAAATGAGATCAAAAAAACTAGTGGAGATCTACGCGCAATAAGCATATATACCAAGACAATATGCTAACGAATTTTATTCTAAGAAAGAAAAAAGAAAAAAAAAATACTAGGCATTTAAACAAATAAACTAACTAGTAAACTCGTAAGAAAACCCAACTTTGTAGTATCGAAAGCTATAATAGAAATCGATCAATGAAATCAGCAACAATGTCTACTAATAAGCTCTCGATATTTAAGAGGTCTGCAAGCTATGTACAAAGCTGTAGGAGAATAAGCACTCGATGGCATTTTTACGAATCGAATCGAGCTAATAAAAGATATAAGCAAATCGAATAAGCTAAAAGCTTGTCCGAATATTAATCAAAGAAACAGAAAATGAGTGAAATAAGTCGAAGCTTATTAGGTACTATGAGCTAAACCCCAATCGAAATAAGCCAAGAGTTAGCTTATTCGAACAAGGTTAATAAGCTAAAAGAAAAGCAAAATAAGAATAAGCAAATAAGAGAGAAAGGATAAGAAAAGAAAATAAGCCAAGATGATAAGCCTCAAGTAACATCACCACAAATCTTCATCTTCATAAACAAAAATATGCCACTAGTTACAATAAGCTATTAAAAAGTTGATATAATGAATAAGCTGAAACTTAAAAAATAAGCTACTTTCTATTACTAATCTACTATTACTTTGATAAAAATGAAATGAAAACAAAAGGAAACGAATTGAAATTTTTGAAGAGGAAAAGATAGCCAATATGGTGGAGCATGCCCTCATTAAATAGCAAATGATTGGAAATGTCTATCCATGAGACAGGAATGCCAGCTCACAATATCCCGATCCCGCCATGTTGGCTTGCCCCCCGATGGCCATATCAAAGTCGATTTAATAAACGTTGTCCTCCTTCTCAAATATTGAACAAACAGATTTTTTGTCTTATAATGTTATGCCACGTGTCCGTCGTCATCATTTGTCCACTCCACACAATAGTGGGTGTCACGTGACAATTTTTTTTCCATTTATTTTCACCAGTGCATTGACCATGAAGTCACATAAAAGAATTTCTTTTTAGTTTATTTTATACACTTCTTGTTTTGGCTTTTAGAAATAATCATGGCTGGCTCGGCCCATTAAGCGGGATACGGGCTGGCCCAATAAAATCCGAATGCACCCTTGGATTCATTTTCTCATGCTCTTTCCGATGAATGCTCGGGGAATTTTCACGGCTTTGTCTTGATTATGAATATTATGCACTCTTGATCGTGACGAACCCATAAATACCCGTTTTTGCTCTGTTTTCAATCATTTTTACCTACAAGACATAAAAATACCAAAAAAACAAATTTGCACTAAATGTAAGCAAATTTTAAGCATTTTAAGTCCCCCCCCCCCCCCCCCCCCCCCCCCCCCCACCCGATTAATAGTGTTTACGGGGACAAAAGATGTGTTTTTTAGCACACATCAAAAGACTTCCATAATGGTGTTATTCCGATTTAGTGTTTGTGGATATACTTCTTGCTCTTTCCTAGTTTGACAAGCAAGCAAAGATGGTGCCCTTTCTCCAAACTTACAACCTTGGTAAGACCTCTGTACCAGATCGTTTCGTGCAATGAGCAATAGATGGTAACCGAAAGTTAAATGGTTTAATCAACCGATGCCAACAACCATGATTTGTTCATGTGAGGCTTTGGTACCATAGCAGGATTGAGAAGGAATTTATCATGTATTCATACAGAGATAGTATACAGATTTGAGCCAAAGCGAACCATTTGAGTAAATTCCAACACCATCTTTATTTCTAACATAACACAATGTATATCTGAATAGCAACTTCAAATCTGAAACACAAAAAAATGTCCTTACAAAAAAGAGATTGTAGTCCAAGTCCTTCTACAAATAAAACCTTTAGAGAACACACTACCTGGCACCAATCACGAGTCTCCATAACCCAAAATAGCCCCATAAATGATCATATCTCAGAATCCAACTGTCCCGATGAGAACTTATTTCATGAAGAAATTCTTGAGTCGAGAGTGATTCCCCGTCATATGTTTTGAGCAGCCTGAGTCCAAATACCAAAGGATGATCTGTACGACCTGTATTTGAAAACAGACGAAGATAGAGAGTTTGGTAATTCGGATCCCCAATTTATGTTGGGGTCCTGTTGGTTAGCAGAAACAGCAGTATATTTCACATAAGTATCAATTGTCTGTGTCTCAGCTGTAATGGGAATGCTACTAGAAATTGCCTTGTCCTATTTGTTTCTATGTTTGTATCTAGTTAATGGTTTTTAAGAGGTGTTATTAAGTTTCTGCGTGATTATAATTTTACTAGAACTAACGTATTTAGGGTGTTGTAAAGGTACTACTTTGGATTTAGTAAACCTAGTTAAAGGGCACTGTTCTCTTAAGGTGAATTTCCTTCTAGTGGGCTTCCATTGGTAACCAGCATTTACAAATAGTTGCCCTGTTTCTTTCTAAACGTGCTTAACTGTGCTCAAAACATCTTTAACAAGGGGGGTGCATTCACAAAAGTCAAATATTTCACAACACACTATTATGATTAGCATAAATTAAGCATATGTTACATGTCTTGCACACAGAATTAGAATTCGAATTAATTACAGTACGCTTAGAGCTTATACTAGAATCAACATGATTCTTTTGTTTCAAATTTGACTTACTGTTCCTAGGGTGATCTTTTACTTTCTTCTTCTTGTCACTTTTAGCTGGCAAGATCCTATTGTTCTTTGTATTGCTCCTAGGATTTGATCCGCTAGCTTCAGTGGAACTGATTACTCTTGTAGAAGGAATCACAGGTACATTAGTCTTTTTCTCTTTTTATGGCATAACATGTTTGTGTGTGTTATCATTTGAAGTTTCGCATGTTTACTTAAAAATCACTTGCTTTTTCCTATTCAAAGGGGTAGTAGCAACCTTTTTATCACTTTTATTGAATTCTTTTAGACAAGTGCCAATCACATACTCTAAAAATTCATGAGATTGTTTAGTGTAAAAGCAGGCATTTCCAATGGCATTATCTAATGGTTTTTCAATCTTAGCTTCTTCTACAATCTCACAAAGTGTTTCTACACTTTCCTTAAGATGTTTGAGATAATCTAGATGAACTTCTCTATTGTTCCTATCGCGAGGGGGAATTGGTTCAACATCGATTGCATACATACCAGGGGTAAGCACTTTTGGTTTTACAGGAGGCATAGGGACGCATTGTATTTTTTCCTTTTAGTTGAGCCTTTAGTTTCTCATTTTCAGTTAACATGGAAGTTGTCTTTTCAATATTTTAGCACGCGTTATCTTAATAGAATCATACAATTCCTTGTAACGCTGCTTAACATTTTCATTCTCTGCCCTAAAAAGCGTATTTTGTTCTTGAAGAGCAATGACTTTTTCTGTTAGTTTAGTGTTCTAAAAACCTAAGGCCTTAAAGTCAAGAATATGATCTTCTTTACTACGTCTATCATTCATTTGAGAGATTTGCTCTTTCAACTTTCTAATCGCATTGTCCATTCCTTAAAGAGAAGCTTTCATTTTGTTGATTTCAAAAACTATGTCAAATTTAGGAGTATCCTGAAATGGTTGTCATTTGTTTTTTCAAAAACATTCTTTAAGATTTTGATACTTCAATTGCAAATTTAGGTGATCTATCTCAAGGTTGGAAAAACGTTTTATCATTTCACTATGATCATCTTTTTGAATCTCATGTTTTAATTTAGAAATCTCAGCTTCAAGTTCTAGACAACGTGCTTGTTCTACAATGTAAGCATCATGCAATTCAGAAAATCTAGATACAGTATTCACATTATTCATGACACTATACAACAATTCATTAGACAAACAATCAGCAATCAGATTCTCATTTTCAATGAGAAGATTTTTCCTTTCAATGTCCGCACATTCCTTGTCCACAGCATTTCGTTCAACCTCAGCTTCCATTTGTTCAAAACTTTCTTTCATTTCTTTGACTTCTTTAACGAGAGCCATTTGGATTCCCTCAAAATGTTCTTTAAGCGTTTTGAAAAATGGAATTACCTCAGTAAGATAACATACTTTTGTTTGTTCGAAACCCCTTTCCCCTTCTGTAAGACTAATTGGTGTAATTCTCTTTTTACGGGTTTTATCAAATTCCGAAAAAGGTTATATAAGTGTGTAAATATTAATTTTCACTTGACTTTTTGTTGGAAGAACCCTAGGGACAAGGTTAGCAAGTGTAATAGGTAGATACACCGTCAGTGTTGTGATTGGTTTCGGAACAATTGTCAAATGTTTGTGGATATCTTCGGACCAAAATATCTGTTCTGGGGTCAAGTGTCTATGTGGAGTAAAAGTTTCAAGATAATTCTCTTTCGAATAATCGGGGGGTGGAATCGTAATTTTTCTATCAACCCACAAAGTACTTTTGGATTTCTTAAGCATTTACATTTTAGTGGTCTCAGCTAACTCAAGAGTATCCTCTAAGTCATGCACAGCGGCAAGGGCATGTATAGTCTTGACTAATTCATGACCATTATAGAGAGTAGGTTGAACTTGCTTTGTTTTTGTGAGATATAAGGGATTTTTGTAGCCTATTGCTACCTTTTTCTTTTCATCATAAAAAGGTTTTAGTTTACACAACCTATTTACTATTTGAAGAGATTGGTCTCGTTTGTATATGTTATCTTCAACCTTTTCTTTTAATTGTTTCATGTCAAGAAATTCTTCTAGGTACTTATTTTCTTTCTGTTTAAAATCCTTTTCAACAATGTAACTTCTTCTTTTATTAACATGTTATGGTTAATGGTAGAATTAAGTTTCATTTTAACAGAATGAAATTCCTTTTTCAACAATTCTTCATGAACATTACGGTCTTGGATAATTATTATCATTTGTTCATCAATCTTTTGTTCTCATTCAGTTAATTCAAACCTTGCCCTTTTTTATTAAAGTTCGACTTGGTCCTTATGTCTCACAAGTTCAGCAGTTAATGAATCATTAGCTGCTTTGTTCTGATCATTTGTAGAGACACACTGGACAAACTGTTCATGCATATAATTAATTATCATCATTAGAGCATCATTTGGCATAGAAGATACATTACTTTGTACAACTTTCAATGCGTTTTCCTTCACATACCGCTCATACGGAATAATATTACTATCACTCGTATATTCATCATCTGAGTCAACAACGTAGTTTGGTTGTACATCGTTTTGCATCTCGTGTACTTCATGATACTCACCAACACTATCTACATAGTTATCATAATTTTGTACCTCAGATAGAATGTCTGAATCGTATAATGGACCATCTTCATCATAGATTGGATCGGCTGATGATAGATTTGCCATGAACACGGTCTGTGCAGTAGGACCCTCATCAACATCAGAGTCAAAAGCATCACATTGATCACCTTGAAAAACGTTGTCGTTGTTGAGTGCCAAGTCTAGTACTGGTGCCTCATCTACATCATCATCAAACATGTTAGTCTGTCCACCTGTAATAAACAACAACTGCTCTTCATCTAAAACCACTCCATTCTCCTAAGCTTGCATCAGCAACATCTTGTCTTTGAAGTATTCTGAATTCTATGGTCGCTTTGGGTGAGTGCATTGTCTTGTTATGTGGCCGACTCCATTGCAGTTATAACACTTAATTTCTTTGCTTGACCAGGATTAGTGTTGCTAACTCTGTTTCTGAGCTCCCCCATTTCTAGCTGCAACTACTCCCCTTCATAATTCCCCTGACCTTTGTTATGTCTACCCTGAACATTCTGAACTACAACCCTGACATTTTGAACTGTAGCTTGGTTCCTTGTGTTAGATAAAGTTCGGAGTTGATTGTTGGTTTAAGGAAGGTATGTTTTGTAGGATTGGGCAAGTAGGGCAACTATTTTGGTTAAGTTTTCAATCAAGTCATCAGTTGGGGTAAAACCTGAATCAAGGTAGGTGTTATCAGCAAATTATGGTTGATGGGTAACTGGTGGGACATATGCAGATTGTTGATTAGCGGATGATTGTGAAGGGTACTGATGAGGTGAAACATTAGACACTAAGGCAAGAGGATCAATAGCATGTTGAGTGTATCTTTCCAACATCATCTTGTTCTCATTAGAATGTGCTTCGTGTTGCTTTAAGTAAGCATACAACTGATAATCCTCTGTTCAGTTTGACTGCAGTCACGAATATACCCTATTCAGGCAACATGTTGTTCACAAACATTGAGTTAAGCTGCATTTTGGGCATAGTCATCTTGATGTTTCGCATGTCGTTAATGAGCTTTGTAAACCTGACATAGTATTCGTGAATGGTTTCTCCTTTGTTCTGAAGAAAGTGTTAAAAGTCATCGTATAACTGTGATTCACGTTCATCTTTTGTTAACTCAGAACCTTCCAAGAGCATCTTTACATTATCCCAAATGTCTTTGGCGTCAGTGTAATGTTTAATGAGTGTGTAGATGTCTTTTGGTAAACCTTAAAGTAGGATATTCGATGCACGAATGTCAGCTTTAAACCTCTTTTTTTCTGGTGTAAGGTCAGCAAAGACTCTATCCTGTTCTGATCCTAGATGAAGTGCACCTTCAGCAAGTGTTTCTCTGAACTTTCCCATCTTAAATGGACTTTCATCAATCGACTTAAGTATGTTTACCCAATTATCTTTTCCCATATAGTACAAACGAATATGTTGTTGCCAAGACTCAAAGTCAGTTCTATTAAGCATTGGTGGACGAGTATCGAAACTGGCACACTGTATATCTTCAGAAAGATTAGCCATCATATTTGATTGTGAAATGATTTGACTTGATCGTTCAATGATTAGTAAGTGTATGTTAAAAGTGGTGAAGCTAAGTTAAAGTGTCTTGTTGTTTTGGGTTTCTTAAGTCTTAGAGTTTGAAAGTATAAAATTGTCCAAGTGTCCAAACAGTGTCTCAAACTGCTGCCTAGGAGGTCAAACCGCTGCCTAGTCAAACCGCTGTCAAGAAGAAAATTAAACCAAACCGCTACTATCAAACTGCTACCAAGAAATTACAGCCAAACCGCTGCCTACATTTCAAACCGCCAGAGGTTCGTTTAGTAAACCGCTATAAGATAAAATTCTGATAAACAGCTACGAAGAAAATACTGCTAAACCGCTATCAGAAATTCAAACCGCCATGGTTTTGTTTCCTAAACTGCTATGAAAGTGTAATTCTTTGAAACCTGTAAACCGCCACGAGTAAACCTCTACGATTAGAATCCTGTAAATCGCCACTAGCAAACCGCCATTACTAAACGACAAACCGCTGGCCGTTGACTTCTGAAAAACTGTTATAACCGTTGTCAGTGTAAGAACTGACAAACCGCTGGTACGGTGTACGAGTATGTCAAACCGCTGTGAAGAATCGCGTCCTCTTGCTCTAGCGAGTATTATCAGAATTTAAAGCAGTTACGCTTATTAACGCGGGGTTTACTAAACGAACCTTCTGGCGGTTAGAAATGTCAGGGCAATGTAGAGGAGAAAGAATAGAGGCCAAAAAAAAGCGAGCAGATGTAAGATTAGCGATTTGTCGACTCGTAATACGTGTGCGTCGTGGGTACGAGGTTTTATAGTTAACAAAGCGTTTGAGATGTGTGAACAAATTTTTCTCTTCTTGGACAGCATCAGGTTACGACTAGGCAAATAAAGCGGTTTGACCTCCTAGGCCGGTCATTTTGAGTACATCTGTTATGACGCTTGAAATGTTTTAACTTTCAAACTCGATGACTGAAGAAACCCAAAACAACAAAACCACTTTAGACTTAGCATGTGATAAATCGGGGATTAAATCTAATCGTGGCGGTGGAGAGTGGGGGGCGATGGGTGGGAGGACAACAAATATACTGCACTAATTACCGCTACTAGAAATATCAAAACCAGCCATGTTTTGGAGTCTTAACGACTATAGAAATCACGATAGTAACTCTTAAGAAACCTATTATAATAAACCATTGAAGTAAACCGCAGCTACGAGTAAACCCCTTCTACGAATTAGAATCACTGTACCAAGATCGAACACACATTCAGCAATCAACCATAATGAACGTATGCGCACATCACTCGTACAAACACAGAATAGCATGGCACGTGACGACTCACTGAAAATAGTTAATAAGACAGCATATAACCTTTGACCAGTGTACAGAACTGTCGAACTCACGTGGTCAGTCCGAGCTGAAGATGGGCTGTTAAATTAGGACTGACGTTTGAGTCGGGGCAAACAACAGATTCGTTTGTACTAAGGGGAAAAGATAATATGGTTTAAACATACATTAAGTCGTTGGATGAAAGTCCATATTTAAGTATGGGAAAAGTTCAGAGAAACTACTTGCTGAAGTGCACTTCATCTAGGAGCAGTTATGGCAGCAGTGGTTCTTGAGTAGCTGAGTACATTAGTCAACGAAGCACAGACAAATGAGAAGGAATACATAGGAGCTCACCATTCGGGTCATCGAAAATAGGAACAGTATGGCAAACCGCTACGAAGAAACACGTACATTTTCACCTAAAACGCCTAAAAATCACCCTTTTGAATGTTTTTGCTTGATTTCTTTTGAACAAGTAACAACTAGAAGGCTATAACTACTAGAAAAACACCTAAACTTTAACACAACAAAGATTAAAATCTAGGAAAATGAAGAACGAGCTAGAAAACCTAAAAAGTACACTTTTGATGTAAACCAAGCAACAAAACGCACATACACACGAGCTAATCACCCCATGAGTTCTGATACCAATTGTAGGAACCTGGATATCATAACAAAATGGAAGATTTAGATTGAGCTAATTTATTTAGAGAGAGAAAGCTAGAGAGAAACTTTCTAGTAAGAGAAAATGGAATGCTTGTATTATGAAATGACTTACCACCTCTTCTATGTGATGGAAGAGGCTTATATAGTATCTTACAAACCGGCCCAATGGCCTAGGAAATGGGCTTACACGTGTGGGTTTATACCCGACCCATTACCGTATGTTATACACTAAACGTTAAACTACGAGCTACGATAAACCGTAAAATACACGAGGTGACCGAGTCTTTTTCTTATATCTAACAAACACTAAAGACAATTCGTCTACAAGTGGCTGGGTATTCTGTGACAACCGTGGTTTGAGCCGGTTGGTCAGTTTGTTTAGAATTTATTTGAAGCGTTTATGTGTGTTCTTTATGTGTTTTATGCGTTTTGTGAGAGATATGTGTATGAGATTGAAGTACATGATTTATGAATCATGGTACTAGTTGAAATGAGATTGACTGGAAATGAGATCATTTGGAAGCTTTGCGTAGTTTCAAATGTCGTGTACGTAATTTTCTGTGTACGTACTATATATATATATATATATATATATATATATATATATAATACATATTATATATATTATGTTAGTATTTTAGTGATTTTAGAGT
>BQNB010197376.1:0-11216 GCA_026074375.1 Tanacetum coccineum | reverse complement strand
TTCATATCGGGTCCCAAGTTATCTAGTTTACTTACGATTGCAGCAAGCCCATCAGTATTGCTGCTACTGCTAACGTTACTGCTTGATGTCCCATCGTGCCACTTTTGAGAGTGGTCAGCCATAGTTTGTATTGCTATCAGAGCTTGAGTTGGTGTCATCCTAGGAATTGGTCCTTGTTAATCAAGCAATTGACCGTTCATAGTACTCAAACCTTTATAAACGATGTTTACCTTTTGAAGGCTGTTTATGTCGTGGGTTGGGCACTTATATAGCAAATCATTATACCGTTCCAAAGCTTGGTATAACAATTCATCGCTTTCCTGCTTGAAGTTGTGGATATCTTCAAGTTGTTTAGCAGTATTGGATGGTGGACAATACCTTTGGATAAAGGCTTTTTTAAAGAGGTCCCAAGTGTTGACAGCTCCTGGAGTGAGTCTATCCACCCATCGTTTAGCGGATCCGGTAAGAGTAAACGGGAACACACATAGTAGTACTGCGTCTTGTGATACTCTAGGAATATTGAACAAACTTACAATATTGAGGACTCGATCAACATGATCATGGGCATCCTCATTTTTATTCCCGGAGAAGGTCTATTCCCTCAATTCTTGCATGAATTGACTCTTGATCTCAAAGTTTACATTGCCACTGATTTCTGGTTTAACCACGCTCGGTGATTGGTTTTCTCGTGACAATGCTAAGTATTGTTCCATGGTGAGAGTATTGATGTCTACTCCAGCCATAGTTCCTGTAGAATTTAGAAGTTAGAGAGAAAAATGGAAATAATTACAAGAAATCAAATTAATACTAATTTTTAGCTCCCTGACAACGGTGCCAAAAATTTGATGCGTATTTTATTTTAAAATATAGTTTATTTAAGTTTTAAATTTATAAAACTCGATTCACTTGACAAACGCACTAACGGGCACATAACTCGATCGTGAGTAGTGTAGAGATGGTAAATCCAAGGTCGTCCCAAGAGCTAAGTGTCAATTAGTTTTAATTTGAATTGTCACGTTTGAAAATGATTTTAAGATTGATTTTAAGATTAATAAGAAAGTAAAAATGCGAAAAGTAAAAGAGATAGAAGTAATCAGAGAGAAAAGCATGCTAGCCTAGCCATTTCATTACTACCGTTATAATTACGTTTTCATGTGCAATGTTACATCATTGTTTCATTAGTGGTTTCTAAAGTCGACAGACCTGAATAGATATCTTTAGTCTGCCCTAGAATTCCTGCGATCCCGAATCCCCCGAAAGTCATGAAGGTAGGGCAACCAAGTCATAGTGATTAATCCCAACTATCCCAAGAACTAGTCTAATAACCTATACAAATTATTAACTCTCTCTGAAAGAGTTCTTGTGCTTTTTAAGTATATTAGGTGATAGAGGCGGTAATAGTTCCAACACTAGGGTTTGGATGATCACCCAACCCTAGTACCGTGCTAATCTTACGTTCAAGTGGTAATCTAATAACTGGATTAACATGATCTAAACCACCCACAATACTACCAAAACCCAGGGTTACACGATAGTCAAGAGGATATCCAATGAAACCATGATCTAACAGGAAACAAACATTATAATGATAGTAGATTCATGACTAGGCCAATACTTGAAGTGCTTAGCCGCTCATAGAAAGAACACAACAAGAATTAATAAAGATAATCATGGATGGAAAACTCATAATTCTTACAGGAATGGTTTATGAACGATTAAATACAAAAGTAAGTTAAGTGTTATCTCCCTTGGACTTCTTGTGGAATTATTTGAGCTACGGAGGCCTTGATCACCCCTTAGATCTGTGGTAGGATGGTTGATGTTAAAGTGCCTGAATGAGGCCTCTATTTATAGATTTCGAATATGTTACGGTGTAACCTTTTAGAGGTTTACGCTGTAAACTGCTGACGTGCACTTTTCATATTGCAGGCTTAAAGGATGTTACAGCGTAATCAAGTGTACATGTTATGCCGTAATGTTGACTTAGATGTCTTAGCCTTCCATAATAATAATGTTACGACGTAAACCTTTAGTGAGGTTACACCGTAATCTTGTTGGGTGATGTGTGTTGCCTTGAATATGTTACGGCGTAACACTATCGTAGGGGTTACGCCGTAAAGCCTCGTAAGAATCTGTGTTTTCTTCATTTTTACGTCCTTTTCCCGTGTTTCTTGTCACATACTTGCATTATACTTGAAAACCATGAAATAATCGTAAAAGTATCAAATTCAAGTATTTATAAGACAATTGCAAGTATTTTTAGGGGAAAATTGACACTAAAAAGTATCAAATATTTGATGTTATCAACAAAATACATCAACGTCCGTTATTATTTTATCAAAGAGCATGTTGAGTAAGGTACTATTGAATTATACTTTCTTGGGAAGGAATACCAACTGGCTGATCTATTTACTAAAGCACTTCCGAATGATAGGTTTGAGTACTTAGTTTAAAGAATTGGTATGCGATGTATCACTCCTCAACAAAGGTTGATTCGATCTTGGCAAAATCTATCAGAGATTGATTGCACGATCTACATCTCAAAAATATGTAAATACAATTCAAAAACAAAATACGAAAATAAAACTGAAAAAGTCAAAAAAAAAATCTTTTACTTTTTATCAAAATAGAAAACCAAAATTAAAAATTAAAAATGATGAAAAGTTCAAAAATATTTTCTTTTTATTCTTCAAAATATAAAAATACAAAAACATTAGATATTTAAAGAACCACGTGTCTCCTCTGATTTTACAGTCTCATGATTCTAATTTTTCACAAAAGAGTCTTTGAATGCTTTTAATGGATCATCAACTGGGGGGGAGTTATTCATATAACAAAATGAATTATCACCGATAAAAAATGTGTTTGTAACTATCTCCATTCACAAAAAGAGAAAGAACTTTTCATATCATCATCCTCGAAAAATCACAAGTTTGAGAAGAAATGCAAAAGTAACAATCTCTCGAATAAATTTTATTCAAAAGGGGAAAATTCTTAGATGGATATTTATTTGATGGGGAGTTATAAATTTTTTCATGAAAAACGGGATTTGCAAATGTCAAAAATCTTATAATGGGTTAAATTTGAAACGGGGTCTAACTCCAAAGGGGAGTTTTGATAAAAGTTTGGATGACAAAAGTTGCAAAAGGAGAGTTAAGGGACTAATTTTGACAAAAATGGAAAAAGTTTCTCAACCTATAAAATGAATAGGAAACTTCCAAAAGTTTTATTACTTTCGAAACTCCTATTCAAGCTTTGGTAAATTCTCTCTACTCTCTCTAAGCTTTGGACTTGAAAATTGATCCAACCGATTTGCTTTTACGTAATCTTTGTCAAAATTAAGAGTCTCAATCATGTTTCTTAATCCTTTTTTCATAAGTAATTTGTTTTATTCGTTAAAATAGGGTTAATTGATTTAGAGTTCGGTAGATCGATTGATTTTGATTAAGGGATTTTTTTGGGCAATTAGTGTGCGTAATCACTTAATTGATGGTCCTTAATTCATTGTATATGCTTTTTGCACATTGAAAACCTGAATTGTTTGAACTTAAGGGTTTCGTAATTGTTTTAAGGTTTTAGAAATCATCATAGGACTTACGGTAGGAGTAAAGGAATCACGGTCTTTATTTAGTAAATGTTGTAATAGGCTAGTTACAAAAATATGGCTCGTTATTTAATCTAATATTGTACGTGTTGTGAGCTAAAGACCAAAGTAATCTCAAGCCGGGTCCAAGAAACAAATACCACGGACCAACAAGCCTTACAAGGCCGGCCAATTAAATGGTATAAATACCCCTCTCAAAGATAGAGAGGGTGTTGGTTCTTTCATTTGTAACATACACATTTGCAAGGAATCCTCCATCTCTTTCTCTCTTTACTTTCTCTCTCTAACTTCTCCTCTCTTTTCTTTTCTATCTATCGTGTATATGAATCCATGGTAAAGTGATAAATTGATTCCTATAATTGGTATTAGTTGCCAAGGGGTGATTACACGTAGTTTGTGTGCGTTTAATCTTGTCAAAACATGAAAAAATTGTGTTCTAAAGCTCTTATACATGAAAATTATAGAATTATAAATTTTGATATTAAAAATGTTAAAGTTTGTGTTTTTATATTAGATATAGCTTAAACATAGTTAGTTTTGCAAAAGGTTTCAAGAAAAAACGTCAAAACTTGTGTTTTTAGGTGTTTTTGTGGATTTGTGTTCGTGTATTCTTTTTGGAAAAAGTAAGATTTGATCCAAAGTGAGGTTTGATCCAAAGTGAGGTTTGATCAAAAGTGAGGTTTGATCAAAAAGCATAATTTGAGGTTTGATCAAAAAGCGCGGTTTGACCTAAAATCAGATTACAACAAATTCCAAACTTCAATTACAACAAAAACTATAACCAAAAACTAAACTAGTAATGAAAAATATAATAGGCTTTAATAAATGTATAACGAGTCAACAAATAATTGTCCCCACTACCTCAAAAATCACCCCCGAGAGGTAAGTCCCACCCAAAAAGATCCTGATAGAACCCAAAGCTATCGGGAATATCGACAAACACATCCAAAAAACGGAATCGTGTAAATGTCCAACCACACACGCCGCCCGAACAAAGAGCGATTAATATTTTGAAGCCCCCCCCACCCCACCCTCAACCCCCCCGGTCCACCCCTACACCACCGCCCAAACCCCCCCATACACAACCCCCCCCCAACACCCCCCCCCACCCCTCCCCCCCAAACAGCTAAACCCCTTACAAGCAACCTCAATCACCCAATCACGACCAAACAACAACCTTACAACAACCCCCACATTAAAAATATTAAAACGATATGATATATCATTTTTCAACTATATTAACTATAACAGAGCTAACATCATTCCATAACACACAACCAAACAAATCATTCCTCATTCATCATGACTACATAGTACCCGCTTACAATTCCATTACATCTCTTATTACAACACTCTACCTCCAACAATTCCAAAAATCCCCCTAAACTGCCAAACAACAAACAGTCAAATGCACAAATAGACAATCATTGGCAAGGCAGGTTCCAAGACAAAGACCGTCCACCAATAATGCTTGCAACAAAAAACAACACAGGGAGAAAAAATATCTTCAAGTGGCATATGACGTTTCAATGAAATGTTGACACGAAGAAGGTGCCTGAACAACAATGGAAAAGACTAAATGAAGAGTATGAAAAGCTTTCAAACAAAATATGTTCCAAATGGTAATTGGATACAAGCAGATATAGCGATATGTATCTTATCCAAAACTTCATAACACATCAATCGTTCATCATGACTACTCCAAACAACAACAGTCAAATGCACAATGACATCATGGCAGCAGGTTCCAAAGACCGTCCACCAATGCTTGCAACAGGGAGATATGCTCAGTGGCAATGACGTTTCATGAGATATGTTGACACGAAGCCTAACATGAAAGAGCTAAAGAAGTGTATCTTCAATGGTCCATATGTAATGATAAGAGTCATTGTTCTAGCAAAGCAGCAACTAAAACAGATCCAGATGTACCTGAGCACACTATTCAAGAAACATATGAGAACAAATCACCTAAAATTCATGCTTGTATTGATGCTCAAGCTGAAACAATTCATATGATCTTGAGTGGAATCGAGGATGAATTCTAGTCCATAGTTGATGTATGGAAAATAGCCCAAGAAATGTGGACAGCCATGGAATGATTACAGCAAGGTGAGTCACTTAACAAGCAGGATGTCAAGACCGATATTTTTTGGGTGTTTGGAAAGTTGACTTCAAGAGATGAGGAGTCAATTGAATCATACTACTCAAGGTTCTACAAGATGATGAATGAAATGGTAAGAAACCAGTTAGAAGTTGCCACTATGCAAGTCAATGTTCAGTTTCTACAGCAACTTCAGCCAGAATGGTCAAGATTTGTGATGGCTGTCAAGCAAATTGTTGACTTGGACAAAGAATCATACCACAAACTCTTTGATATTCTAAAACAATACCAGAACAAAGTCAATGAAATATGTGCTGAAAAGATAGTCAGGATTGCAAATCCTCTTGCACTTGTTGCTGCTGCACAACAGTATCCTAATGATAACTACTATCGTGCACCAAAACTTCACAAAGACCAAACCATATCCTATAGACACACATCATCAACCAGTTCTCATGCACCTACCAGAAACAAAGGCAAAAAAGTTGCTAAACTAAGAGCACCTTTATCTTTATCTATATCTGAAAAGACAATGATCCAAAACAGGCTCAGAGGGATAAGGATATGCAAAAGAGTATAACATTTAGTGCCAAGTACTTCACAAAAACCTACAAAACTACCAACAACAACCTTAAAACCTCATTAAACTCCAGAAACAAGAATGTGGATTCTACTTCAAGAACCGAGAATGAACGACAAACTAGGCAGTATGGGAATCAGAGGACAGTAACAGTTGTTGGGGCTAGGGAGACTGTAGGTAATCAGGTGGTTCCGCAGACTGTGATACAGTGTTTCAATTGCAAGGAGTATGGTATAGGTGCTGAGACAATATATAAAAGATTATAAAATGAATAACGCAGCGGACAAAACACTTATAACTGGATCCATAAAGTCATATGATTTATCAAATAAATAACAATGATTATTACCTTGAGAAGAGCGAGATCGCTAACAATCCAAGAACATAGGAAGCCTTCAACATAGATACACGAACAATCCCATACACCAAGTAGTAGACCAAATGAGATCCCTCTCAAAGAATAACCCACTCACTACACTTCAACATCACCGAAATACCTCTAGGATGGGCTCAAGACCTTAAAGAAAAGCCATAACCTTGGATTTACACTTTGAATGAACAAGAAACAAAATTATTGATCCAGAAAACAAAAAAACCCAGGAAAATAGTTTGTGTTTGTTGCCCGTAAGAATTTGGCTGAGAAGAAAAGAGGAGTAAGTTTTTATGTAAATTTGTATCAAATAAATGAGGAATAAGCCGTAATTAATTGACAATAAATTTTAAACAAAACGTCCTCCCTACTTTACCCCTTGGCCGGCCATATATGGGCTCAAAATGGGCCTCCCATTTGTTTTCCAAGTCTAATAAACTATCACAACACTGACCAGGACTTGAGGCAGTTAGTGCAAACCAAAGGAGTTGACTAAAGTATATATATGTTTATAAAATGTGAGCTAATGTGTATCTTAAATGTGATCGAATATCAATACCGTGTATGCTTGTACATCTTAAGTGATTGAGTTAAGGTTTTTGGTAGCTATTTTCATTTCGTTCACATTTTGTGACAAATGGAAAATGAATATGTCATGATTGTATGCGTTATCTTCGTGTTATTATGGTGAAGAATTGTATGTAAAAGTGTAAAGAGAATATATTATTAATTTCTAATTGAGATTAAGTCTAGTATTTAAATTTAGTTAAGCGTATGTCTTTAAAATTGTAGGAAAACAATTTAATGAAATTACATTTATAATAGTATGTTTAATAAACTAGTATTTTATTAAAAGGTTTACAAATTAATAAAGATTTTTTTTATAAAAAATCAACAAAATAAGGTAATATACATTTAAAATAATTTTAAAAAATAAAAACAAAAGTATAATAGTATAAAACTATATAGGGGGCGGTTGTAAGAAAGAACAAAACCTGGAAAACAGAAAAAAAAGAGTTTAAGTATGAAACAAATTAGTATTAGATAAGGATTAGTGATTAGGGTTAGCTTATAAATACAAAAATTTGGTCCTCTCTCCCTTGTTCCTTTTGATCAGCCGAATCCCCAAGAAGAGAAATTTTTTTATCACGAATCAAGTGTGTTGATATAAGTGTAATCGGTTAAAGGTTTTAGGCATGATCTTCAATATCATTCTTGTTTAATTCTTCTTATATTAGTAACATTAATTGGTGGAATTAGGGTTTCATTAAAATTCAGTAAACATGTTAAGATGATCATTAATAATCAATTAGAATGTAATTAATAATGTTTGGATGCGTTTGGTTAGGTGTAGTTGTTGTTAAATTCAGAATTAAAACTGGGCATATTTTTAGGTCATCTTGTAAGTGTCATAACTTGGTCATAAAAATAGCTTTTATTGATTTTCTTGAGCCTAAAATTATCTACAGAGAGTCTAATTTCCAACCCCGTTGGTATCATGAATTAAAAGTGAGTGGAGGTCAGTCAAAATAATTTTACAAGATTCGTTGTCAAATCAAAGTTTTTAGGGCAGATTCTGGGTTGTGTTTGTGAGGTCAAAAACCATATCAAAACGTCTTTTTAATTGATAGGATTGCTACCTGTGGAGATTGTAACACCCCCAAATTGGGTCACAGCGGAATAAGGGTCCGGGGCGTGTTACTTCATAGATCAATAGCACAAGATATATAAGAACGACACAAAAAGTCGTTTAAAATGATACATTGGATTTAATTAAAAGACTTAATACAAAAGCATATAGCTTTACTTGTTCATTGTTAAATATTACAAAAGATGACAATACATTTCCCAAAATTTGATGCACATAAATCTTTAAGCGTGCAATCCAATGCATCCCTGGCACCTTATGCCTATTGACCTCCTGAAAACATTGCTTAAAACGTCAACAAAAATGTTGGTGAATTCATAGGTTTAAGTAATTAAATTATGCAGGACCGCAAGACTTTCTCCGTAATACTACAACAAATGCAGGTATTACAAAACCAGATTACATTTACACTAAGCTCATGACACTGAAGCTCGACTTGTGTTAGTTCGAGTGTGAGGGAAAATGTGAAGCAGCTGTGCATCGAGTGAGTTTCATAGTCCCATTTTTCCGTTTTTAAATTGGGATGGAAATGATGTAAATGTTTTGAAATGTTTCATTACTGTGATTATGTGTTTTAAGTTGAGTATGGACATTACATGACTATTATATGACTATGTGTTACATGTTGGTATTGATTGGGATCGGATGAGTACGCCTACTCAGTGTGATTTGTGATATTGATTGGGATCAGATGAGTACGCCTACTCAGTGATACTTATGGTATTGATTTGGGATCGGATGAGTACGCCTACTCAGTGTTGGTTATGGTACCATGGGATCGGATGGGTATGCCTACCCAGTATGTGAATGTGTTGATTTGATTGCATGCTAGCATAGGGTCATGATAGTTCATTATTGTCTTGCCTTGTTTTTTAATCACAGTGAAACGAGTATAATTGTGTGTCTAAAACCTATGACTGTCACCAACATATTTGTTGATGTTTTAAGCATCATTTTCAGGTGAGCATCTTGAGGAAAGTGAAGTTAGGAAGCTTGGCTAGTGAGACTGTAGGCTTGCATGCGGAGTTTATCTCCTAGTTTTCATATCGTACTTTGTTTGGATTGATACTTTGAATGTTGATTGAATGTTTTAGGTTTTGAGATATTTTTTTTATGTCTTTGTATTGGAGTGACTATTTTACCTCAATATAAGACTCCTTTTTCTTGTGTTAGGTATTGTCATGACACTTTGTGTCCATTTTCGTTTTGTTTAATGCATTGTAGTTCTCTCTATTGTTGACATCATTGTGTTGTGATGATACCCATGATGTTACGCCTCATGTTTCCGCCTTGGCGGGGTGTGACGGATTGGTATCAGAGCCATTGGTTATAGAGATGTAGATGGTTTGACCTAGACTATAACCTAAGAGTCCTTCATATAGCTGCATAATAGGATCTATGTGTTTAACTATTGATGTAGGTCATTGTGTGGTGTATATTTAAGATGTTTCAAGTTTTAAATTTATATTTTGCCGACTTAACCAAAAACGTCACTTTAACGGGCAGTGTACCCTGTCGGTGGTAGTTTCGTGGTAAGTAGGGTGTCGAACACTTGAAGCGAGGTTAAATCTCTCAATTTATTTATATTTTGGTTATCTAATCTATGTTAAATCTAATCTAAGTCAAACCTATGCTAAACCTATGTTAGTTCTAAACCTAATTCTAACATGTAAAAGGGGTTTTCAGCCTTAATTGTGATGGTAGTAAAATCACATGAGTTTTGACTATGATATACATTCCCATTTGCAATGTACAAATTTCCAACCGTACCAAGGATAGAAAATAACACAAGACTCGGGAAATACAAACTTTACACTTTAAGCAACTAGCAACTGTAAATTAAACTTAATCTGATAGGGTAGGTTAAGGTGTAAGGGTGTAACGAAACAAATAGTTGGTGTAAATTCTTAAAGGATTGGCTTTACGGGTTGTTCTAGTGGATCATCACTCTAAAGATGAGAGTGGAAAGGGGTTTAAACTGGAGGTTAACTAACCTATGTAGTTAGTTAATAAACAACATATAAAGGCGATTTAGGTGTAATACTAAAATTTACCAATTTAAACAAGTTACTCCAATTAAATCCATAATACTCATTACTGTGGTCTCGAGTGATATACCAAGCCAAGTTCTAGAGTCTACAACGTCACCGACACACTCATATTTTATGGAATTTAGGTAAACATTTAGAAATGGAAAGGCTGAATCCTCATAATATCTAACAAGGGTTATTGTGTGCGGGTTATGTAACATGTAATTTCAAAAAAGTATGCTTGAAAAAATTTTAAATTTGAGCATAATTTAAGCATTTTAGTATGAAAAATAGGACAATTAAACATTATTTAAATTTAAGCATTCCACCAACTTCGTCGATATTTCTTTCATGAGGTCTTGTATTTAACATAGGAAAAATATGTGCATTCCTATCTTGGTACCTACGGTTAATTTAAACTAAACTAAACAAACTAAATACGAGTCAGTCTGGTGGATACAACGTATCAGGTTAAGGAATACGCCGTATTCCAAAACTAACAATAATGTTTTTAAAGTGCATAAAAAAGTAAAGACTGCTAATGTCCAGATAATCAATATGTCGTATGGTATGGGGCGGATATGCCGTATTGATGTCTGGGAAGACAGACTCAATAAAATTAAATAACAATCCGGGTTGTCTCTCGGGAATCACTTTTATTTACAACAAAGTCTTTAAGTTAGACTTGTCTTCAGCTTCACTTTCATTCCATCTCATGCACGCGAATGTGCCCGCATGTGAACCATTCTTCCGTCTTCGCATTTCAAATGTAATCGGGTCATAGATTCAAAACTCCTTTCTTGAATCCCTTAAGCTTTTGGTATGCATGCGAGATTCCATTCTTCTCATCTTTCTCACTTACCTTTAGTAATGGAGGGATTTT
>BQNB010197375.1:0-11216 GCA_026074375.1 Tanacetum coccineum | reverse complement strand
GGAAGTTTGATATAATTGCACAAATGGTCCTTGTCTTCTCTTTTTCCTTTTCTAGTTATAACTCACTTTTGGAAATTGCAAAACCAGCCCTTGTGGTTTATTAAAAGGAGAAATGGGCTAGTATAGTGGGCTTTGAAATGGGTTTTTGGGATCCGGATAAGGTAATTTAGGGTTTTTCAGGCCCAATAAGGTTTCTTGGGCCCAATAAGAGGTGAGGGGTTATTTTTGTATTTTGGTGAAACTTGGAGGGCTAAAGTGAAACATTTTGGGTTTTGTCTTTTATTGGTTGACTTTTGTTGACCATTTTGACTGGATTTGACTGATGCTTGACTTTTCTGGCTTCGGCTTTGAATCTTTGGCTTCTTTTTGTACTCTTCTGATTCTCGTGTCCGAGCTTGCCCGTTTTTGACTGTTTTCTTGTGATTTTAGATATATCCGTACCTGCACACACAAAACACAAATACAAGCATAATTTTGCCATTTTTGGTCTGTTTTGGGTTTAATTGGGTTATTTTAGGTACAAACGGATATGTGTATTTTACACTTATCAGTGATTTTATAGTTTGTAATCATCAAAAGGGAAAGATTGTTAATACACATAATGTCTAAAAACGTTATTTATATTTCGACTTCTCTATGTTTTGATAATCACAAAATGTAAAAACATTCTACGTAAAATTAAACGTAAATAAGTTATCAGTCGCAAATTTCTATTTCGACGTAAATCACTTAAGGTATGAACAAACAAATGATTAATTTGTTAAACGATCAAAGTAATATTTTTGGTCTTAAACTTTACATTTCCTTTTTACAAAAATAAATTAGACAAAATATTTTTGTAATTAGAAAAAATGTTTTATTTAATTATATATTCGAAATCAGGTTTTCCTCCCTAAAATCAAATAAACCTGAACCAGAAAACATTTCCCCATAAAAGGACAGAATTGGGAGCGTCCTAGTATCACCGGCCCCCTTATAGGCTTATTGGCCCCCCTACTTTTTAATTACATCTTGTGAATTTCTCTTCCCGACATAAAATCTTTTTTTTAAGTTTTTTTCTTCGTGTGTGTTTCAAATTATTCTTGAAACCGTTAATCCACATATTTCGATAGTTGTAATCCGACCCAGCTTACACATGGGGCCCTTTTTGGGCAAAAATATTTTTATTTACTTATGTAAAATCACAACTCAAAGCAGTGTACAAAAACCTCGCCTTAGCTAAGCACATCGTTGGTTCACTGTCCCTTTGACATGACTTTCCTTCTCTAGCAATCCCACCGTCATCGGGTAAGTGCTAAGGCTTTTGACACCCCATCCGGAGAATACTAATCGAAACGCATAAACTTCCGATGAACAAGCCTTGTAGACTTTTGCAAACCTTAGATCAAAAGAATACCTTGGTTTTAGAAAATAAAACTTTTACTATTTATTTTCTAACTTGCAACATTATTATAACTATTTACATTATTAGGCTAGGAATTCGGTATCACTTTTCTTTCGACGACACATCGGCCACGGCCTTCCGCAAGAAGCTCGCGTACATATCTTTGTTACAACCCTAATATCATCATCCAACCCTTTCTTGCGATGTCACATCTCGCAGAGACGCGAATGACAAATGCCCATGTACTTTATTGCGATGGAGTTTGTATATTAATTATTAATACTAAGGATTTATAACTTGCATTCTTTTTTTTTACCAACTACATTTTTTTTAGATTCATTATTTTTGCAAATAGAAAATTTTCGTTTTAGAAAACCAAAGTATAAACTTGAATTAAAATTCTTATTTACCAACTATATTTGACTTCATCATTGATAAAGCTTTTTCTCTAAATGTGTTGATTAGACTTTTAAGAGTAAAACTCTAATTTGTAAAAATTAAAGAGAACACGTATAATTAGTCATTTTAAGAACTCCGGGGAAATAGAGTCACAATGTTATTTCTTATAAGCCTTTAAGTTTTCAAATAAACTTTTTTTAGCATCTAATTCGTAAACTAACACTGTCATTACTTTATTCTTTGCAATTTAAAATCTCTTATAAAGAAATTCGCCAAAATACTTAGCCTATTATTAAAATCCAAATCGGCATTTTGTAAAATCTACTTGAGATTAGCATACAAGTTTTCATATACTAATTTGATTTAAGTACTAGCATGATTATAGTCTTCATTAGATAGCTTTAACTTTCATCTTTAATTGATAAAGGGAGAAAGGAGAAAGCTAGAACTCTACACGTTCGATCGGGTCAAAAATTACTTCTTATTCTTACCAACGAAAAACCTACATTTTTGTCTTAACACAATTTTTTATTTTTTAATTACTTCCTACAAATAAGAACTTTAAATTTTAAAATTTTTCTATTTTTGTGGGAAAACGGGTACGTGAGAACAAATCTATTGCTAGCAACATCAAATCGATAGATTCCTTCCCCAAACTAAATCGAAAAATTGTCCTCAATGTTAAAGTCGGTGGCTCTACGAAAAAATCTTAATAGGTTTATGTGTATTGCAAAGATTAACGTTTAAAGCGATATTGATATGAAAGGATAGGGATTCCTCCAAACTCATTTCGCCACCTACAATGGATGAGAAGCTCGAGTAGAATGGGGGAAAAATCAAACCGGACACGGAGAGGTACTTCAGCAGGAATTGTTGAGTTGTTCCTCAAAAATCACAACAAACAAGCATCAAACATCTGAGTAATTAGTAAGAGTACAAGCCTCTCTCAATCAAACAACAATTTAGATAAAAAGAAAACAAAATAAAGAAAAAGATAAGCATGGGGTGAAACTCCACCGAAGCGAGCTTGTTTTTCCGTCACAAGTAGTCGCAAGCACGGATCGATCCCTGAATTTAGTTTCCTTAGGCGACGAGCAAATTAGGAAAACTTCCTTTGTATTACCACCTGGCTTTAATGAAACGTGATGATGCCGGGGTCAAAAATAAAATTTATCACACTTTTAAAGGAGAATATCAAAGGTTGATGATTCCTCGGTGGTAAGTGAAGGAATGGAAGAAAGTCCAAATTATTAAATGTTGATGGAATCGATTCTCAACATTTAAAGATAACACCGTTTAAACTTAGGTAAAAATCTTCATTAGGTTTAACAAATGCATTTTTATAGAGACCCAAATTGGGCGTAGTTCGCTTGCAAACATGTGTCCGGTAGTAGGAGAGGAAGGAAATGACCAAATCGAAAATGAATGATTCACAACTTGGGCTAAGCTCCAAAAGAGGTTTCAATTTGAATTTTTCAGTGCTAAGCAACCCTCCTGATCGGGGCTCAATATCTAAAAAAGAAAGAATATATCGGGAGAGAGTAATTAGCTATGAGTTAGTGGTGTTGCACACATTCTCGTCTCTTCGTATGATCGCTAAAGTTCAAATTCGGGTAGTAAAGAGTTATACAAATGTGAAAGAGAAGTATCGGAAAAACCTCCCTATAAGAACGATTTCTCTATCCGCCGGGGGACTTGGGGGATAGGAAATGGAGAAAGGAGAATCGATCACACGATCTGGAGTGGGTTAATCTTTTAAAAGATTCGATTTTAGACAATAAGACGTATGTACGTTTTAATTTATTTCGGACGAAGAAATTAACGTCTTGAATTTGAATAAATATTTCTAAATCAAAATCTTCTTTTTTGTTCTTATTTTCCTATCGAAAGCTATCGTACTCGATATAAATCATCAACGTACTCGATGTTCTCAAAAGAATCGTCATCACTCAAAGTATCATCATTTGGATCAAAATACGGCCTTACATCAATTTCCCGGTGGGAAAAAAAAATTGGTAGCGAGCAATACTGAGTAATGTTCACCGGCGAACCTCCCGAGAATAGGGGTCGTCTTAGAAGAAAAGAATAAACAATCGAAGTATCACGGTTACTCAAAGATTCCACAAGTTCGGACTCAACATTAACACGATTATCATCACAATTAGGCACATCACACGTATCGTCAAATTCCCTCAAACTCACTTGGGATTGGGAAAGGTTGTGTGTGTGTGTGTGTGGACTTTATTACTTCATCCGATTCCGTTACCGGAATAGTGTCGAGATGCTCATCCCCTATATTTAGAGAGTTATCGGGCTCCTCGATTGGTAAATCTGGTATGATTTCTAAAGGAATATAATCATCCTCGTCATCACAAGTAACAGAAAGCATGTAACGACAGGCAGCAGAATACTTTTCTTCTTCGTAAGCTTGCTCCTTTTTTCGAACTTCGCTTCCCCATATATTAAAATCTTGCTTAAGCTTATGAATTCTAATTTCACAGTCTCTCTCATATTCTTCATCAATCTCCTCGCCTCGAAGTCTTTTATAACCCAAATCATTTATTATTTCCTTCATCTCTCTATCGACCAATTGTTGTTCATGCATCATTTCCTCGATACTCATATCCTCTATTTTCTTTCTTCGATCTCTTATTATTTCTTCAAGTTTTTCTTCCATTTTATTAAGGACTTATAGAATTCCTTGATGATCCACGGAACGGAGGCTTGCTGGGGGTTGTGGGTGTCAAAACTGGAAGAATTAGGATAATTGCCAAGAACTTTTGATACAATAATCTCATCATTGGTTGACATTGAAAAGTTTCATGAGGACCCCCGCAATTTGCACAACAAAGATATTGTTGAGAATAACTCTGAGAATTTTGTGGAAAATAATTATCATTAAAGTTTTGATTGTATTTACGGCTACTTGTTTCATAGACAAACGGGAAAACTGTGAGTGAACAATCATAACAAATGTCATTATTTCCACATAACTCACACATGGTAATGTCTCATAACTGGAGTTGTGGATGGTAGGTGAGAAAACCAACTGGTGAAAACATGAAAAGAATGTGGTTGGAATTATAAATGAATGAATTCTCATTTGGCAAATCTGTGGGAGTCATTAAATGGTTTGATTGCATTGTTCTAGATTAGAGATAATCGGAACTTTTGGTGGACATTTATAAACCAGTATATATGAGCAACTTTCCCACAAAACTTGCAAAAAGCATTGTTGACAAAAAAACTTCCATCTTAATGGAATACCGCCAACTCATAACAACAATTTTGGTCAATTGTGGGAGGATCTTGCGAAGACTTTTCACCGGTGGGGTCTTGATTGACAACCGCATGGCCTCTCGAAAAAGAGCTTCAACAACGTTGGTATTGTCATCGGAATTGATGATTCGGAAGTTATCTTGAAGTCTTGGATATATTCCAATTTTCCATACAATACGCAAGCAAATCTTCATCGAATTTTATTTCGTAAAAAATGCACATCCACGACCAACTCGGAGACCTATCACTGGGGTTCCACATCTTGCAACAACACGGAGAAAAGTCTGGTTCGCGGAGGGTAAGAATTCTTGTCGTCAAGGGACTCCTATAAAAGTCAACATTCTTTAGTTACAATCTTCAAAAAATCGAGCATTCCTTGATAGCGTTAGAGGGATTTTTGAACGATGAGAGTACATAAGAATTAATCAATTTAGAGGATTAAGAAGTAAGGAATTGAAGGTTTTTAAGAAGAAAAAGAAGATTTATTTTGTGGTTTTTCGATTCTTTAAAAAATAATATATATTTATTTATTTTTATTTTTTATGGTTTTTTTTTTTTAAAATTTGAATTTTAGGTTTATTACACGGAAAGAGACTTAAACCAAATTAACTCAACTAATTTCTCAGGTAGCTCTAAAATTTGTTTTTCATAGGTGAGCCGTACTTCGTGAGACAACAAATGGCAGTGTTACTTCTTTAGTTCATTGGAGGAAACAACAAGTTCACCGGAAAATTATATTGATAATACATCCGTGAGAATATTTATTTTTTGGATATTTATGTTTTACCATTTGGTGATTTTTATTTCCTTAATTAAAAAGAAAGATTTTTTTATATTTTTGATTTTTCTTTTTTTTATCTTTTACTTATACTAAAAGAAAAGGAAAATATTTTTTACTTTTATTTTTATATTTAATAAATTTTTTTTTTTTGGATTTTTGTATTATAATACAAAAATGAAACTTTCGAGGGTTGATGGAAAGGGATCTTCAAACCAACAACAAAACCATATGTCGTAGGAATCTAAAAACACTAGTCCACTTCAGCGGCGCCTAAAGACTGATTCAGAGGTTTTAATTACATTTAAAATATATACTTATAGAGAAAGTATGAAATTCCCCATGTAAACCTTTGAGACCAATTCCACTCACATAATGTTATCTATTAGAATAAGGATTATTAAACCGAATATAGTATGATTTCACCCGGGTCGTTTCCCCAAGACTTATGTGATATCTGAAACCTAGATATTAAGTCCGGATTATGATGGTTGTTGAATAAGAGAAAATAGATGATGTGATATGCTATTGGACTATTAAATTAAAAAAAACTACAATTAACCAAATACGGGATCAATTAAAACGCGACCAATTAAGCAAGCAAACTAAATTTTATCCTAAAAAATGTAAACTAAAATTCTAAACCTTAAATTAGGTTGACCAGAAAATTTTAAAGAAAAATAAAAATAGTTTTTAAGATTATTTTTGAATTTTTTTTTTTACCTATTTAAAAACTATTTTTCTTTAATTAAATCCAAAAGTAAAAAATTGAAAATAATGAAATTTTATTTTTCCATAAGATAATTAAGTACAAAAGTAATTTTTAAAAAAGAAATTACTCATTTTTTGGCTTTTTAGATTAAAAGTTAAGTTTTTTTAAAATTTTAAACTAATTAACAACTATAAAAAACAATATAAAATTATTAAACCAATAGAATCCCAAAAATATTTATAAAATTAACTAAATAATCGAAAGTGTTGCAGAAAATTTTTAGAAAAATAAAAGCCCTAATTTTTACTTTTTTTTAAAGGTCTAATTAAACTAATTAAAACTAAACCTAATTTATTAATAATAAAAGAAAACTGACAAGGACTAACTATGCAACTAAAGAAACTTAGAAAATTACACTTTCAGCCCCTGAGAGCCCAGCCCGACTACAAGCCTAGCCCTTTTAAGCACTTGAGAATTTAAAACTACTTATTACTAAAAACTTAAAAGAGCAAAGTTGTAAAACAAGCTAGTGGGAGTAACTTTAACAAAAGCACTTTGGTATGAAAAGCACTAATAAGCTCATAAAAAGCTTATCAAGTAGCTGTTTACAGAAACAAGTGAGTTAAGCTCACTTATGCTTTTTGACTTGCAAAAAGCTCAAATTAAGCTCATTTTGAAAAAGGAAAAGTGATTTAGAAAGCTTATGACATGCTTAATCTATGAATGAAAAGAAATGAGAGCTTGAACTACTTTTAAGCTATGGAAAATGATGAGGGAAACAAGCAAACTCAGAAAGATCTAGAAAATAAGCTCAAAATCTCATTAAGCTAAAAATCACAAAGTAGCAAAATAGACTATAAGCTTTAGAGGACTTAAAGAACTACTTATAAACTAACTATTTAATAAAAACAAGAACTTTAAGCTAAATTTCACAATCTATTAATCTACTTTGGCTAAAAATGGCTGTATTTTTTTTTGCCTTTTGCAGGATTTTTTTTCTAAGTGACTTTTTAAAAAAGCATAATAAAGTTAGATATTAAGCTGAAAATATATAAATAATGAATTTTGTTTTATGCTAAGCTATTTGTCTACTATAGTTAAGCTAAACATTTAGTCCTAAATCCTTACAATAGCTAAGCAATATAAGCCTAAAGTTTCTACATGTAACTAACTAACCTAGTTATGACTGATGCAGAGGTCTTTTTAACAGCTGATTATGGCTAAGAAAATAAGCATAAAATGAAAACTCAAACCATTAAGCTATAATTAAAGCTATTACTAACTATAAAATTCTAAAAAGATATGCTACTAAATCCTACAATTATCACTGACTCTAAATTGGGGCCTTTAAATATCAGCAGTACTAACTTTTGTTTTAGTATATCTGGTTGCCTAGAATTGCATTTACAATGTGGAAGACAATAGTAGTGCAGGCCTATACCTAGTGGACTACCACTACCTTAAACACACTCAAAATTGTAGTGTTATAAACACAATCAAGCAAAATCCAATCCTTAGGGCGTTTGATCAAAAATTGCACAAGCAAAAAGACATAGGCAAGGTTTTCCCTCGGTTGCTGAGAGGAAAAAATTAAGCCATCATAACCTTTTGGGAAATTAAAATCATAACTTTTGAAATCTGTTTTCCTATTGATCTTAAGTGATATTAAAACTGACTCAAGTTGATTGGCCCACAAAAAGCCTTTGACTGAATGAGGTCAAAAGGAGCTTATTCCAAACTCCTTCTTTCAGTACTTGACAGTTTTGAGGGGAGAAAGCTTTTAAAGTGAATCTTATGTACACAAGTATTATCTACCCAGAGGATCTTTTAGCTTAAAACAAACTTAAAATAAACATAATAACAGCTGAATGTAAACTAGAAGATACAAAATTTAATACTATGCTATCATATTTTGGTTATTTTAGGTTTTTTAGACAGAATTGAAAAATCTAAGATTAATATCTATAGGAGCTAAGAACAGATGGAGTATTTATAATACTTAAGATCTAGAAGAGATAAATAAGCACAAATAAGACAATAAGCTAACAAATTAATAAGCAAAGAGGCAAATAAGCAAAGATCTATACTAATGAACTATTGAATGCAAATTGTAAAAATAATAAAGGAAACTTACTTTAACCTCTAGCTATAATAGACGGTAACATAATTTGGCAACTAAAGCTCCTAAGCTTATTAATAAGCTGGGTATTAGTCCATGGGGATCTCTTCCAAGTTAAGATCTCCTTACCAAAAAAATCATATCCAATAAGGTCTTTTTATAATGTAAGTTAGATGATTTAAGGTTTTGGGGTAAGATTAATACTGAATTAAACATAAGCTCTCTCTATTTCGTTTTATAGACTGAAAAGCTTTTTTTATAAATGAGCTTATTAGTTATTGCTGAGACACATTTGGACTTATTAACACGAAAGCTTTTGTAATTAAAAGAAAAGAGAGCTTATTATTGACTTCATCTTAAAATATAATTTCATTTATGAAAGTTTAATGATTAAATTACTTGAAAAGGCAATTACAAAATATTTTAAGGAAAATTACATTTAAGGAAAATACGAAATTAAGCTAGACTAAAAGCTACTAAAAACTAGATAGTGTGTGTGAGAGAGGTGAGGCCTATTTATAGCCATTTGGTGAAGCTTCCAGACCCTATTGCCTTGCTCTTCAATCCTTAATCCTGTCCATCAAATCTTTTAATCATTGGGGCTTCAATTGTGGTCGTTTGATCAAATTGTGTGCACTCAAGGATTGCCAAGCTGTCATTCCTTGATGTGACAGCTTGTGCTTCCTTTGTGAGGGATACAAGAGCAATTTTCTTCTTTTACTTGTGTTTTCTTCAACAAGTTGGATTCTTCCTTTGGGATTGGACCTAATCCAGAGTTGGGGGGTTAGTAGATGGGAGAGGGGGAAGAAGTGCGATTTTTTTACTGCCAAGGTGTACTTGGACACCTAAATTGTCCTTTGTACCCTCTAATTGTAAAAAAGCCCTTTGTTTTGAGTTAAGGGCACGTTTGGGAAGACGATGAACAGTGAATTGGATTTACCCGCCTTTTTTTACAACTGAAAAGGTTAAAATTCGTTGGAAGTTTGATATAATTGCACAAATGGTCCTTGTCTTCTCTTTTTCCTTTTCTAGTTATAACTCACTTTTGGGAAATATGGAAATTGCAAAAAACCAGCCCTTGTGGTTTATTAAAAGGAGAAATGGGCTAGTATAGTGGGCTTTGAAATGGGCTTTTGGGATCCGGATAAGGTAATTTAGGGTTTTTCAGGCCCAATAAGGTTTCTTGGGCCCAATAAGAGGTGTGAGGGGTTGTTATTTTTTGTATTATGGTGTAAACTTGGAGGGCTATTGAAGAGTGGAAACCATTTCTGGGTTTTGTCTATTATTGGTTGACTTTTGTTGACCCATTTTGAATGGGATTGGACTGCTCTCGCGCTGGAACTGTTCTGGCTTCAGCGCGCGCGCTCTCATTTTTGGCTTTCATTTTCTGTACTATTCTGGATTCTCGTGCTCGAGCTTTGCCGTTGTTTTTTGGACCTGGTTTTTTCTTGTGATTTTAGATATATCCGTATACATGCCCACACAAATCACAAATTACAAGCATAATTTTGCCATTTTTTTTTTTTTTTTTTTAGGTCTGCTTTTGCGGTTTTAATTGGGTTATGTTTAGTTACAACACGGATTATGTGGTATTTTCACTTTTAGTGATTTTATAGTTTGTAATCTTCAAAAGGGAAAGATTGTTAATACACATAATGTCTAAAAACGTTATTTATATTTCGACTTCTCTATGTTTTGATAATCACAAAATGTAAAAACATTCTACGTAAAATTAAACGTAAATAAGTTATCAGTCGCAAATTTCTATTTCGGAGTTAATCACTCTTAAGGGTTCCATGAACAACAAAAAGCTTATTTGTTAAACGATCAAGTAATATTTTTTGTTCTAAACTTTACATTATCCCTTTTTACAAAAATAAATTAGAACAAAATATTTTTGTAATTTAGAAATAAAATGTTTTTATTTAATTACTATATTCGAAATCCAGGGTTTTCCTACCAAAATCAAATAAACCGTGAACCAGAAAACATTCCCCATTAAAAGGACCAGAATTGGAGGAGGTCCTTCTAATATCACCGGCCCCCTTATAGGCTTGTCGGCCTCCTTATTGATAAGGGGACCGCCAGGCTTAGATAAGGGACCGCCAGGCTTACGACTCCCAATCTTTGCCTATAAATAGTGGACTGTTTCTACATATTTTTTTCACCTTTTTGCACACAGTTTTCTCTGTTTTAGATCAGCTTACATATTTTCTAGTCTTTGATCATTTAACTTGTATAAACATATGTTTACAAGTGCTCTAATTTTTCCTCTCCAAGTGCATCAGATGAATACTCGTAATCATCAAGATACGAAGTATTATAGATTAGTTTGTGCATACTTAACGTTGTTACGCTCTCGTTGTAGTTTGTATATCAACCACATAACTTCCATTATTGTGTAATAGTTAGATCGGGTAGATCGTGTTAGTATTTTAAGTGAGAAAATATGTAAGTGAGCGGTTAGTATTTTAGTCCTCAAAATACTTTTGTGTGTGGTAAATTGGTTCTAGCTAATATTAGAAGGCGACATTTAGCTTAGTGT
>BQNB010197374.1:0-11216 GCA_026074375.1 Tanacetum coccineum | reverse complement strand
TTTTATGTCAATTTCTTTTTGAGCTAATAGTCCTAGAGTTTCATTTAACTTATGTTTAAGTTTGTCATAGTCAACTGTACGATCATTAAAGGCCTTGAACCTCTCAAACTCAGTCTGTTTATTTTGAAGTGCAACTAAGCAACTATCCCAAATACTATTAGATTCCACTAGAGTTCTACTAGTTTCCGCAAGAATAGATTTGCACGTAGTTAACTCTTGAGTCAATGTTGCATTTGCTTTCTTTAATTGCTTTTGAATATTTTTATTTTCATCGACATTAAGCTTTAAGTTAGCAATTAAATTAGCAAGTGCAACACGCTCATCATTACATTCTACATCATTTTGGTCATCCTGAATATCATTATCACACATATCCGGTGAGTCAGGAGTGACATTACTATTACCCGTTTCCACTGTACATGTGTTACTAATGGATTCTGATTGGTCAAAATGTTGTATGTCATTGGAAAACACATTATCGTCAGTATCGTATTGTACTTGTTCCAATGGCTCAGCATCTGTACCTGAGTTTGCATTAGGAACCTCCTGGATCTTTGCCATGTAGCTGTAATGTTCTTCCAACTCTTGTTCATTAATCTCTTCATCCGTGTCTGCTAGCCAGTTAGATTGCTCTGCTTGAAGTTGAACACCTTTCTCAGCTTGTTTACACATCAACATCTTTTCCTTGTGATACGTGGAGTCTTTAACCCGTTTTGGCTTTCTGCATTCCTTAGCATAATGACCAAATTCCTTGCAGTTAAAACACTGTATCCTAGACTGTTGCACTACTGGACCACCTACAATTTCCCTAGCCCCAACAACATTCACTGCCCTCTAATTCCCAAACTGTCCAGTCTGATTGTCATTCTTGTACCTTGGAGTAGTATCTACATTCTTGTTTCTGGTGTTTGAGGAAGTTCTGAGGTTGTTGTTGGTAGGTTTGTAGAGTTTCTTGAAGTACTTTGCAATGAGAGCCAAATTTTTCTGCATGTCTTTATCCTTCTGAGCTTGTTCAGGATCACTGTCTTCTTCAGAAGCTGACTCAGATGGTGGTGTGATTGGTTTGGCTATCTCTTTGCCTTTGTATCTTGTAGTTGCATGAGATCTGGTTGGAAGTGAAGCTTTTGATGTTGGTGCATATGATTTGTAAGGTTTTGATGTTTGGTAATAAGGGTCTTGAAGTGTTTGTGCAGTAGCAACAAGTGCTAATGGGTTAGCATTCTTGAGGTTTGTTGTTAATTTCTATGCCCGTTACAAGTATCAAAGTCCAAGTTCCAAAAAAAATGGTGACAAAACGCAACTAGGTCACAAAACGCAATGCCAATGATTTTGACAAAACGCAGTTGCTTGAGGCAAAACGCAGTGAAGTCTTGAGACAAAACCCAATGAAGTCTTGAGACAAAACGCAATGAAGTCTTGAGACAAAACGCAATGAAGTCTTGAGACAAAACGCAACCAAGAAATGAAATGGATAGAGTCTCCCCAAGGCAAAACGCAATAAGGGTCTTCAATTAGGCAAAATGCATAACCAAAACGTAACAGGCAAAACGCAATACCCAAAACGCAGAGGAAAAACGCAATAACCAAAACACAATGCCTAATAAGACAAAACACAGTACGTTGTCCTTCACAAAATGACAAACCGCAGTACTTTCTCTGACAAATCGCAGGAAGCAAAACGCAACCCGCAATCAAGAACACCCTTCGATAGGCAAAACGCAGCCAAGAAAAGTCTTCAAACTTTCTTGTAAGCCACGAAATGATGTTCAAACTACCAAGTAATGATGCAAGGGATAGTTCTAAGCCCGAAAGTACAAGTCTTTAACATCTTTAACCACAAACAAAGATCAAATAATGATTTTTCTTGCTACTTTTTTCGAACACAAAAAAATAAAAAACTAGCCATGAAATTCAATCACTATCCACCCGAGGCTCTGATACCAAATGTCAGAACCAATAAATCACTTCACTTCATAATTATGAACAAGAAATTAAGCTTAGGAGATGAGAAGTATTATAGAGAGAGGTAGTGAGAGAAAGCTAGAGAGAGAAACTGGAAATGGGAGGATTACTTGCAAAAGAAAAGAGTTACAAATGAACCAACCACCTCACCATCCTTGGTGAGGTGTATATGTATCCAACTAAAAGGCTTTCATGCCTTTAGTTATTCTACGGGTCAGGCTCGGGTTTACTTGGGCTTTCGCCCGATACACGTGACCGGTTAGATTATATTAAATGAGCCCGTTTACCCGTTCTAGCCTATTACAACGTTACATATTAAAATGACCGAGACTTAATATTCAAAATGAATGAACTTCCGTGTTTGACTCATTATTTGAGGTTAACAAATCCCTAAAAGAGAGTGTATAAAGATTGTCCCCTCGAGATCCAGTTAATAAATCAACACCCTCTAGATTGCAGATGTAGCAGGTGTGTTGACGAAACGCAAATTCGAGGTTGGAATCATAGAACTGTCCTACAGAGAATAGATTATGCCCAAGTCCTTCAACGTAATAAACCCTTGAAATTGTAACATTCCCAATCTGATAGTCTCCATAACCCATAATCTTTGCTACATGATCATTCCCGAATTTGACTGTAACCAATAAGTTATTGACAAAATTGGTGAGCTGAGAGCGATCTCCGGTCATATGCTTGGAGCAGCCGGAGTCCAAATACCCGAGGACAATTTGGATGACCTGCATTCATCAAGAGAGGAAGATGGAACATTGGAAACTATGGATCCTCGGGATTGACTGGGTTCCGAATTGTTAGCAGTTACAGATTTAATAACCTTATAATTGTTAACAGGAACACTAGTTTTAGACTTCCTAGGTTTCCTTGAGTAAACCAATGTGACGACAGGTTTAGGAGTTTTATTATCTAGAGCAGATGATTCCCTAAGGGGCACTTCAGTAGTTGTGGTAATCCTAGTTAAAGGGCACGCATTTCCTACTATAGTGAAGGTCCGACCAGTAGGTCTCCAGATATATCCAATATTGGTAAACACCTTTCCTGTTGGTTTCCAAACTTTTCTCTTTGAATTTTTCTTAACAGATCTAGATTTAGCACGAGCATTCACATTATTGATAAATTCAAGAACACACAAATCATGATTATCAGAAAGCATGCAACCATTACACTTAACACATTTAAGTTCATAATTCGCATTAAGCTTGGAATGCTGCACATGAGCAGTTCCTTTAGGTGCAACAACACAGTCGTTATTTTTCAAACTAGATTTAACTTTCCTAGGGTGGGCTTCTACTTTATTCTTCAGAATTCTACTTTGTGTTTGCTGAATCTTATCTTTCTTTGTATTGCCTGAAGGCTGTGATCCGCTAGCACTAGTAGACTGTTTTACTCCTGTAGAAGACAACATAGGTTTGTTAGAAGCTAGGTTTGAGGTATGGGCTGTTTTTGTGTTTCTTGAGGATGTGACGGGCTCAGTGAATCTAACTCTTTTGACTTTGTTCATCGGGGTCACAGCCACTAATTGTTCTCCAGAACTGTTGATACTAGGACAGGTTTTACTGATTTTAGAAAGCATCTCCTGAATTAGTTTAGTATACTTACAGGCAGATTCTAAGAGTGGATCTAAGGGATAATTAGCTTTAATATGATCGACTAGATCCCTAAGAACTGCGGCTTCTTCCTGAGAATGCTTAATATAGGCAGAGTGAGCTGTCCTTTTATTCAACAATTTGGGGGTTATTGGTTCCACATTAACTTGATGCAACTCTGGATCACTAGGGTGGTTTGAAACATTATTTTGTCAACTAGGGCTTTTCCTTTAATGTATTTCCCTTAATCATCCTTAAGTGTTATGTTATTGCCAAAGCCCTTGTCTTGAAGATTTGCATTTAAATTAGAGATTTCCGCAGACTTATTTTGACTGAATAATTAAAATCATCACATTGTCTTATTGACCGATAACAGGTGTTGGATAAATGCGAGTCATAAAGTTCTTATAGTCTGTTTCAAAATGCTCGTTCTCAAGCAATAAGCTTTGTCACCCAATGATCCAAATCAATATTAATTGTTTACAATCTCTTTGAAGTCCTGTTTTTGATCTATCCTTTATCCATTTTCCAACTTAAGAGTATTTAATCTCTCTTCTCATTTCAACTTCCTTAATTACCATAGTCCTTTCTCTTGGGACTGAGCTTTCAATTCATTTAATTCAAACAATTGATCAAAACTTGGAACACTTTGATTTGAAACAGAATTTTCCCTTTGAAAAATTTCCTATTTAAGTTGAGTGTCAACTTCTAAAGAGATGCAATGTTTTTCAAGTGGTACAACTCTGAATATTTTTATCGTAAGTTTCCCATTAAACAAAATCCGTTTGAAGCTCAGTCACAAGTTTGCGGCACTTTTGACATTCAATGGCACATTCACAGAATCATTCTCCACGGAAGGATTAACAAGTAAGTTTACAATATCTTTGCTCATCACTTGTTCCAAGAGTCGTTCATTTTTGTTCAAAACTTGATTCATCTTAACTTCAAATGTTTTTGACTCAATACGATGTTGTTCCACAACCTGTTCCATTTGATAGAAGACATTTCGGACTTCAGAAAGTTCATCAACCAAATGTTGGTTAATAACTAAATAGAGTCCTCGAGCTTTTACAAATTGAAATTATTTCATCCACTAAAACAAGCTTTTATATGTTCGAAACCCCTCAGAACCCTCAGTGATACTGTGGGTGTGGTCCTTTCCTTTGACTACCGACATCAAAGTTTAGCAAGATTGGTATTTAATTTTTTTCAAACTCGTGTGTTTAACCATGCTGACTTTCTAGGAAGTTCATTTGAACCATCAACATTAGGGTAGGGTTCTAATAGAAAGTGTGGTTTTGAAGAATCACAGAATTCATAGACCAAAAGTCCTTTTTCAACAATAATTCAGTTTGTGGAACAAATCCAACTAAAAAAATCTTTGTTAAGACAACATAATCTATCGGTGTGGTATCAACGTTCTTTTTCCTTTCCTTTCGTCTAACAAATCATATTATCCTTATGTTTTGAAAGCATTTTGGAACGACTCTCCTTCAGCAATGCTAAGGTTTCTTCCTGAATACAGGAATCACAATAGGATTAGTTTTTGAAACAATGAAATACCAATATAAGCTTTAGTTTTCGACTGTTGAGCTTTCTGTAGATAGAAGGATTTTGAAAACCTAGACATTTTTTTAGTGGAACTATCATAGAAAACTGAGGTTATGTTAACATGTGAACATTTAGGGCAGATTGATCTCTTTTAAAAACCAATTTATCTAGAATTGTATTGATCTTATTTACTAGGAGCTATTTCTCTATCAATGTTCCTAGAGTTCTTCTTTTTCTTAAAATCATTTTTAAAGAAGAGTAAGCCGTTTGTAATAAAGATACCTTTACTTTTTTAAATGTTTTGAAAGAGTTTGTTTAAGAAGATCAATCTCTACAGACTGTGCACATGTGTCTGAAACGTTATCCTTACTCCTTAAGTCAACATTTTGTCCTTCTTTCAAAACTTTAACTTGTTCCTTATATCTTTCAAGCTCAGCAGTTAAGGTATCATTGACACTCTTATTTTCTAGATTGGTCTTGGTACAATTAGCTACTTGGGTTTTAAGTTGTTCAATCACAGATAATATCAAATCATCTTGTTGTGCAGAGGAGTTAGAATTCTGAATAGTTACTTGTTGAGAACATCACATACTGAGAATAAGGAAAGATATTGCTATCACTGGTTATTTTTAGTCTCTGAATGATTTTCATAACATAACCGAGTGAGAGAAGACGGCATCACCTGCACAGCTTGATGTGCCACATTATTATTCATATTATCATGATTGTGTACCTCAGCAAGAGCATCTGAACCATAATGAGATAAATTCGCCATGAGAGCAACTTTGGCAGAGTTGAGTTCGTCACAATCAGAGTCATATGCATCCAAATCATTAGCTTGATAAGCAGCATTGTGAGTAATGACAGTCTGTGTGCTTTGACCTTCAGGAATATCTAGATCTGTTCAAAAAGCTAGTTCCTCCTCATTTAGAATTTGACCATGTGCTTGAGCTTGTACCAGCAACACTTTCTCCTTAAACCACAAATCATCCCTTTTTCTCTTTGGTTTGGTGCACTGTCTGGACATGTGACCTTCCCCTTTGCAGTTGTAACAAATAACCGTCCTCTATTTTCCAGAATTGCTTTCACTTGCTCCTGGAGTGTAAGTCCTTGAAGTACCCACAGCAAAAGAAGTTTGTCTCCTCTGAATTGGTTGTAGTGTCACTCTTCCATTATTGATGGTAGCTTGTTGCCTAGGGTTAGACGAGTTTCTCAGCTGATTATTGGTAGTGGGATAACGGGAGGTGACAACTGCAGTCAAAAACGACATCATGTGATTGATGGCATCAATGGGATCATCACCTTTCTGGAACACTAGAACAATTATGATAACCGGGATTCTGTTGGGAAAATTTCAAATTGTGGTTAATTTAGGGAGGATATTCTAATTGAGGGATGGATGATGATGGAGAATAAATGTTGTGGTGAATTGATGATTGAAAATCATTGGATGGATAAGTTACTAAAAGAGGTGTTGATGATTGATGAGTTGAGTATTGTTGAGACTGATAAGGTGAACCATACTGTAGAGATGGATATGTTATTTAAAGAAGGTGTTTTAAGTTGAATGTTTGGTAATTGTGTTTGATGAGTTTGATAAGGTGAACTGTGTTATTTGGTTGAGTATACAACTAATGCAAGAGGATCAGAGTTACGTTCATGCAACAAACGAACTTCAATTGCATGTCGTACATTTTGTTCCAGAGTGAGCATGAACTGATCAACATTGGTAAGTGTTGCAAGTCCTTTGACCAAATTACCATCAATAAAGAATTTGTTCAAAAAAATTGTATTAACTTGAAATTGCTCCCAGTGGCATCTTGTAGATGTCATATCATTGAGTACCAGTGTGAATCTTAAGTATGTACTCGTTTTACTGACTCGCCTTTCTTGTAAGTTGAACTTATCAAATTCTATCGACAACTTACACTCTCGTTCTTGCTTTGTTAACAGACTTTTCCTTGCATGTAGCAGTTTAATCCTTCTCCCAAAGATCCATGGCTTTTACATGATTTGACTCACAAGAGCATAAATTTCTGTTAGGAACTTGGAGAATGAAATTAATTCTTATGATGTCTAATCAGCTTGAATGCTTCTGTATGGGGTACTCAGTATATTCCTTAAGTCTTGTTACACCATCCACTGTGATTGATGGCCAGTCGAGTGGACCTTTCTCAACGGAAGCAAGGATCATTCTACCATGAGGTCTATTCATCATATAAAGTTCCATTATGCTTTTCCATGAATCATACAAGTGTTTTTCAAGCATCGGTGGTTTATTGTCACCACCCGAGAGAAGTGATTTATCAGCAAGAGTCGTCATTGATAATGTGGTATCAAAAAGATTACTAATTGATCGATCGGTGGTAGAAAGAAATTGTGTTTGAATATGTGGTTGTTGAGTCTTGAAATAATTCTTGAAACTACACGGGATTTTACAATTCTTGACAAAACCGGGAAAACAAGTTAATGTTTCACGGGATTTTACAAGTCCAAGAAATAATCGTATAATTTAGAAATTTTAGTTGATGGGTTTTGACTAGTTCGGTTCTTAAACAGCTTAATTGGTTCGATTCTTAAAGAAGTAAACTAGTTCGGTTCACTAGTTCGGTTGTCAAAGGGTAAACTAGTTCGGTTTACTAGTTTGGCTCTCAAAGGAATAAACTAGTTCGGTTAACTAGTTCGGCTATCAAAGGAGTAAACTAGTTCAGTTCACTTGTTCGGCTCTCAAAGGAATAAACTAGTTTCTTCACTAGTTCGGCTGTCAAAGAGGTAAACGACTAGTTTCGTTCCAAGAGAGATCAACTCGTTCGGTTCCAATTAAATCAACTAGTTCGTTTCTAACTGAAAATCAACTCGTTCGGTTCCAATTAAATCAACTAGTTCGGTTCTAGCTGAAGAAACTAGTTCGGTTCCAACTTAAGAAAACTCGTTTGGTTCCAACTAAGATCAACCCGTCGGAGGTTCAACTGACAGACTAGTTTGGTTGTAACTGTAGACTAAAACCCAATCTTTCAAAACTCAAAAAGACACATTTTTGATTTGTTTTTTGCAAAAAATCTTGTACAACTAGTGTTACTAACCCTATAGGAACAAGAAAAATAACAACTTTAAGGTTTTTAAGCCAACAAATTTTAAATCAAGATTTTGCTCTTTGTAAAGGTTTTGAACACAAATCAAAAAACAAACACAAAAACTAAACACACCACTCCATGGCTCTTGATACCAATTGAAGAATACTAGTAATCTTTAGTGTTATGCAAGAACTAGAGAGAGAAGTGGGTTGGAAAGTTTCTAGAGAGAGAAAGATGATAATGTTATTAAGTGTGTGAAATAAAAGAAATAAAACAACCAACCACCCTCTCTAAGGCATGGAGAGGGTATATATGTTACTTACAAGGCCGGCCATGGGCCTTAACAGGCTTTTTATGGGCCTTGGGCCATACTAGCTTACTAGACTAATCATGTAATAAACTACGGGCTAAGACTATTACAACTTGGAAGTGACTGATACTTTTCTTGTTTCCAACACTCTCCCTGAATATGCACATAGTGATTAGGAGTGTTGGTTGTTAGGTGGTTACGTGGTTTCAGATATCTAGGTAGAAGGGTTTCTTCTAGATTTTTTTTCAAGATTTGGGGTGGTGTTAATAAAACTGTATTAGTAGTTGTATCGTTGATGATGATTGAATGATTAAAGGGGATGCTTTTTTTGTTTATTCGTATAAGTTTGATTGTGTTTTATGGGTGTAAGCTATTGGAAATGGTGTATTGCGTTTGATATTTGGAAGTGATTTTTTAGTTGATTTGTGTAAGTTCTTGCAGCTTCAAGCGGTGGTTCTAGAATATTTGGGTTGCTGTTAAAAAAATTATATTGGCGGTTGTATAAGGGTAAGTTTTTTTTGTTGTTCATTAATTTACTTTGATTATGTTTTAGGCATGTAAGGTTTTGAAAATGGTGTATTGTATATGGTTTTTTTTAACTAGTTTTCATTTTTTTTCATAAAGGTCGTTAATATATTTGTCTTAGAATTTGTAAAGGCCGGATAATAGATTTATCTTGGTGTGGCATTCATAGTAACGCATTGCTAAGTTTGCGTACATTTTTTGGCTGGAGGATGGTGAAATAAAAACTAGGAACCACTATTAAATTTGACGGTCAAGCAACCACTATTATCGCGGTCAAAACACAAAATTAAAGGATGTCTTGATCATCCTATGACGTGTTTTGTGTAATATCTTAAAAAAAGGTTTGCAATAATTAATTAAAGGATGATTGGGTGAGGTTGGTGTGCTTTGGTGAGGTATGTGATCGTATGTTTGGTCTATTGAAAAGGACATGTATATTACGTAATTTACTATGCTTAAAGAATGTTCCATTTGATATGGACACGTATATAAGCTGCGCTAATTTGGCAATGATGATTTCTTAATTTTGTTTGTTTCCTTGCGCAAAGTAGCAGGATGTATGGTCGTGAGATTTACTTGAATCAACAACATCTCTTGTCGCAATTGAGGCATTAAAGTTGCTGATGAAGGCATTAAAGTAGCAACAAAGTGTATCAGCCTGAAGTTATCTTCTTGTTTGTATAGGTTTAAAAGGATCACCACAAATATTGATTAAGGATGAGTAGCAGCCCAATTCAAATAGTGTGGAAAATGTTGGTGAAACGTATGCATGTTCGAAGGATCAATATATCTTGAAGAAGATTCAATTCCATCAGTGGTAGGTGTACCAAAGAGATTGATGAAAGTGTTGTCCTGAACTCAACATTGTTTTGTTGTTCTTCAATAACAGTATTACCAAGTGTCATATGTTGAGAATATTCTAGTGTAGTAGATTCAGCCGGTGAATGCGAATCTTGTTCGATGGTTGTAGAAAGTTGTTATAACAAGGTTGCATCTCGTAGCGGTTAAGGAGTAACGGCTTTTGTAGTGGAAGAAGTTAATGCTTCAGAACCTTGTTGTGTAGAACTCATCATACAATTTCTCAAATAGATTAACCATTTCTTCTTTGGACAATGGGGGATTATCAGTAATTGTTGTTGGAAGCGGTGGTAGCACTAGTCCTGAATTGCTTTGTCCAGAAGTTTTGGCAGTTTGATCTAGGTCCTCATGTGTTTAAAAGCCATAGATGTAAGCTCGTCAAAGTTAACATGAATGGTTTCGATGATCATACGCGTTTTGCGGTTGTATATTTTGTATCCCTTGGCATTTGAAGAATAACCCACAAACACACAAATATTTCCTTTTTCTTTCAATTTATCCAAGTCTTCACGATCATTACCAATGTAGCAAAGACATCCAAGGATACGCAAATACTTTAGATCTGGTTTTCTTTTGTTGAGAAGATGATATAGTTTTTTAGTCAAGGGTGTATCAAGGATTGATTTTGGGTAAAACAAGCAGTCACAATTGCATCAGCCCACAAAACATAGGAAGTTTGGCGAAGGACAACATTATTATCGCAGTCTCAACAAGTGTTCTGTTTCCTCTTTCAACTACTCCATTATGTTGTAGTGTTCTTGTTATTGAAGTTTTATGAGTTATGTCGGCATCTTAATGGTAGTCCCTTAATGTTTTGTTGACGAATTCAGTTCCATCGTCGATACGAATAATACTGACTCTATGTTGAAGTCTGACATGAATTCTCTTAATAAATTTAATGATGACAACTGTAGCTTCATCTTTTGAACTCAAGAAATGTACCCATGTATATCTGGAATAGACATAAACTATTACCAGGATGTACTTCTTTCCATTGATGGTTTGAATCCTCATTGGTCCGCAAAAGTCCATACAAAGCATGTGAAGAGGTGCTTCTGAGCTGGTTACGGTCTTGGACTTAAATGTAGCTTTGGTTATTTTGCCTAACTCACATGATGAACACAGATGATCTCTTATATTGCAGGCACCCTGTGATCCGACCATGGTTCCTCAAGACCCCTTTTCACAGTATTATTCAACTCATACTCCTCGTAAGTCCTAATTCCTTGGATATCAAAAGTAAACGGATTCGTGTCAAAATTAAGGAGGTAGCTGAAATCGTTGAATGTTTTACATAAGGGTGTCTCGTAGTCAAATATATCGCCTTCGATCTTG
>BQNB010197373.1:0-11216 GCA_026074375.1 Tanacetum coccineum | reverse complement strand
AAATCAATCCTGATGGCGAGTTGCTTATGATTCTAGGTGGCGAGTTGGTTATCTTATTATTATTTTAATGTTTTCAGGAAAATCCGCCGCACAGCGGCGGTTTGGTTGAATTTATTATTTTTTAATAACTTATTCAACCCGTTGGTTCATATGGCGGGTTGATTAACAGCGGGTTGCCATAATTTTACATTATTTTATTCCAACAGGTAAACCGCCGTCTCTCGGCGGTTTGGTCGAATATTTTTATATATTAAAATATTCAACCCGCCCTTTTCGAATTTTATTTTAAGCGGCGGGTTGGTTAATCCTTTTATAATATTCACGGCGGTTTAGTGCCTTCCTCGCGGCGGTTTGCTCGATTCTCCTAACGGCGGGTTGGCACTCTTCCTGGCGGCGGTTTGGGCTAAGTTTCATAATTTTAGCCCATCAAGCCCAATAATCTATCAATGCCCCTTCGAATGCCCCAGTTGCTTTTCTAACTCCCATCCGGGCTTAGTTAACAAGTAATTGATCCTGTTGGATAATTCTGCATCCTGTGTCATCATATGTAGATTTTCATCAAACCAGAGTTACCTCTGTTTTAATCAAACGTGGAATAACATGACTTTAATCAAAGCTAAAGTTCTCTCTAACATCGTTTCCCTGCAATGTTTGTCTTCTTTGTTAATACTCTTTTGCAGAATACGATGGCAGAACAAAATGTTCCCAATCAACCACCAACAAGAACAGATGAGCAGATTGTACCTCGCTCTCAGTGGTTAATAATCGGGAAAAGCAACCTTCTTTTCAATGCACAAAAGATTCAAAAGAACCCCATCTTTCAGATATCAGTGGACATCCTGAGTAATACCAACTTCTTCCAAGCATTTACTACCTCAGCAAGTGATCCTGCTATCTACCTGCAACAGTTCTGGAATACAATGAAATATAACGAGAAGACTGGGGTTTATAGTTGTCAATTTGATGAACAATGGTTCGATCTAAGTGCTGATCTTCTCAGAAAGGCATTAGCAATTACTCCTGTCAACCCAACTCACCCATTTGAGTTACCTCCGTCTGGTAACACGGTGATTGATTTTGTTAATGAGCTGGGGTATCCTGAACCTGTAGAAATTGTCTCCAATATACAGGTGAATTATGTGTATCAACCATGGAGAGCAATTCTAACCTTAATCAACCAGTGCTTGACAGAAAAGACATCTGGTAGTGACAAACCCAGACACCCAGTTCTGCAAATGCTGTGGGGAATCATCACTCAAACTAATGTTGATCATGCAGAGCTGTTATGGGAAGAGTTTACTCAAGGGATCCAGACATTTTTCTCACACAAAGCAAGTCACAAAGCCAGTCTGAAGAACCCAAAGAAGAAAGTAACTCCTCTCCTCATTCCTTATGGACGGTTTTCCAAGGTGATAATCTACTACTTGGCAAGCAATAACAACATCCATCGACGTCCTGATTCTGCTGTTCATCATACTGGAGATGATTTTATATTAGGAAATCTCAAGTTTGTCCCTAAAGGTGAGTCAGTTGAAGTGTTTGGAATGGCAATTCCCGATCCCCTGATAACTGAAGCCATTCAACAATCCTCGTATTATCCCAAGTATCTGGAAATGGTTGCTGAGAATACAAAGAAAACCCCTCAAGAAAGTGCAAGCGTGCAACCTGCAACAAAGCATGCTACACCCAAAAAGCCCACAACCACTACACCAGTCAAACAATCCAAGCCAGCTCCTCCTCCGACAAAGAAACCTTCCAAGCGTAAGCTTCCACAGAAAGTTAGAAAGGGAAAGCCTACTTTCCAACTTGTTGACGAAGATGATGAAGCTCAACAAGAATCTATTCCTCAAGAAGAAGGTGATGATCCTGATCTCGAACTGGCTAAGAAGATGAGTTTGGAAGCATGAGCATCAAGAAAAGAGAGAAGGTGGAGGTACTGATGCTGACTTGGAAAAGGCAATTAAGCTTAGCTTGGATCCTTCCTTTTTGCCTCAAGGTCAACCACCCGTCGGAGGAGTAGCAATCAGGGATCCAGTTTCTGAAACAATTCCCAAACTACCTGAAGTAGTGGGCAAGGGTAAGGCCAAGGTAACCGAAGAACAAGCTGCTCATTTCTTGGTTGATCTGTCGAAGAAGAAAAGTACCACAGATCAGTTTATCCTTGTAAAGCGTGATCAAGCACCTCACGATTCGACAACTGGACCCTCTTCTCAACCTGAAGATGATACATCAGAGAAAGTGGTTCAGGAATCTTCTTCAACAACTGATTCAGAGCGCACAGAAAGTGGAACAGATGCCTCTGCTCCTAAAGTTGAAAAAGAACAAGGTGAAGTCACGTCTTCCATAGTGACTTCAGGAGTTGTGATTCCTGTTCAGACAGAAGACCAAGCTGGATCAGACGCTGGAAAAGCACATGAGGCTCTGGCTGGACCAGACCCTGAGCCCATGCAAGAAGACCAGACTGGATCAGACTCTGGAAAAGAACATGTGTCTCTTGCTGGACCAAACCCTGAGCACATGGATGATGAATTCCTCGCTACAGCCTACCCAAAGGTTCATGAAAACCTGAAGCTCATAACAGACGAACGTGTCATCGAAGATAATCCAGAAAGTCATTCTGGTTCTATGTCTTCCATGAAAAATCTCGAAGACACTGATAACTTTGGGGATCAATTTCTTTATGACAAACCAACCGAAGATGATCAGGAGAAATCTAAAGTTGTAGATGAGTCTGATTCCACCATACCTGATCCAAGTCATCAGACCGTCACGTCAACTCCTCCAGTGATCGCTCCCGTTACTGATTTCTCATCTCCTAAACCTTCTTCACTGGTCACACCTCCACCAATCAACATGGAAGCTACAACAATCACCACATCTCTCCCAGAGATCACTCCATTCATCGCCCTTCAGCTAAGAGTGGCAAGATTGGAGCAAGAGATGTCTGAAGTAAAGAAGACTGATCACTCTGCTGATGTTTTGGCTTCAATTAAATCCTAAGTTCCTACGGTTGTTGATAAATATCTAGGAACAAAACTTGATGATGCTCTCCTTAGGATTCTTGAATGACACACTGCAGATTTAATCGAGAAATACTCTGTGCTGCCTGGCCCAGAGTCTATCAAGAATCAAGAATCTGAAAAGAGTCCGAAAGAGATTATCATAATCAAAAAGGAACAAGGTGAGGAGAAACAAGAGTCAACTTACTCCATCAGGTCAACTGATAAAGTTGCTCTTGAAGAATTTGATCTAAAGAGTGCTCTCTTCAAACACATGAATAAGAACAAGACTGCAAAAATAGAAAATCCTGCCAACTACCATCTATACCATGCTCTTATGGAAGCATTAATAGCAGATGAAGATGCCATGGATAAGGAGGTAATAAGGGTTATAAACACAAAGAAAAGCATGATAAAGTGATGGATGATGAAGAACGATGAATATGATGAAGGCCCTCATGCTGGATCAAACATGGTAAGTTCAGCAAAAAGGAGAATAACACAATTCAGGTGCTTCTGGTCCAGCTCAACCTCCTACACAAGATGATGAGCAAAATTATCGAAGAAACTACGAGAGTCTAGCTGCTATCTGCTTCCAAACAACACCCACTCTACCTCAACTGGATGGCCTAATCAACTGACACAAGAGATGATGTTTGTTGATCTTCGATGCACAATCAGATCCCAAATCAAACATTCCTGAACAATCCTCAGATGACATTCCAATGCAGGATGAAGGGCATGTCTCAAATATGGAGGACACCGATAACGCTCACATTCCCAAGGTGTTGACCACTACGTGGTTTAAGCCGATTCCTGAAGGCGAGAGACTAGCTACACCTGAACCAGAATGGACATTTCCCCTGAATGATTTCCCGGAACCAGAGAATAACTAGGCAAATACACACGCCACAACGTATCAAGTTCCCGCAGAGAATAAGCTTCAAAGGAAGACGTATGATATTGGGTCATTCATCAAATGGTTCTGCAGACGAACAGGAAAGAAGAGCTGCCTGGCAAAGCTTATTTAGAAGGTCAGCTTTCAACCTTGTTAAAGCCTTTCATAACGAACAAAGTCCTTTCTTCAATTCAGAGCATAAATGCCATAAGCTGCTGACAAATAAGGTGATTTGGTAATCTGAGGGTCATCAAAGTTCTGTGAAATATATATGAACCAACTGCCCTTAAGATCAACCAGGTCAGGTAACTATTCAACACAATTCTTCTTCAATAAGGATCTGGATTACTAACTGACAGGTTGACAAAGAGCGAAAAATTGCCTATATCCATATCCAAGCACAAAGCGCGCGTTACCTAGACTTGGACTTGAAAATTAGTTTCCATCTTAGTGGGTTGAAAGTGAAACGCGATTATGACATCAGAGCGGCCTATGGCATCACTCATGGTGTTTAGAAGACAGGAATTCTACTCAACACACACAGTAAGCCCCTCCGATCGTTAGCATCAGATCCAAAGCGATTCTCGTGTGATCAGTGTCAAGGTGTTCAAAAAATACGGATACAACTTCCTGAGAGAGATAATTCTTCACCGAGCTGATTACAAAGAGTACAAGATCTCAGAAAAGGATTTCAAAAATCTTTATCCAAATGATTTTGAAGATCTGTTCCTACTCAATATTCAAGAAAAGCACAGCCATCTTTCCCAAAATAGACAAGATTAGTCTACACACTTGCAGCAACAGTGGATAAGAACCTGACAATCAGAAATCGTGAGGGAGACTTGCAGCTCGTGATTGAAAAGATATCAACAAAGATCAACCTTGAACGTCCTCATAGGGATGCATCTGACCTATTTCTTCAAAGAAGGACATACGATTAGTCCGAAGCTCAGAAGCCGTTATCTACAGAGTACAGAAATTGATCAGAGAATGTTGATGAAGCTGAATGAGATACAACACAAGTTTAGTGATGAACGTTGACAAGAGTCATGGAAAAGCTGGATTACAGGTTAAAGACTTTCATCAATCGAGTAGACAATAAGGGCATGGAGACTAGGAAATGGTCAAGGAAGACAAAGAGGAAGGAGCAAAGACTTCATCACAGCAATCGAGAAAGACTACAGATCAGAGGGGAGGATCATTGAAGACTGGAAGCTTTGTTGGAGGAATAATAAGAGATATTGACTACAGGTTGATCAACAGAACAACTGACGACATCGTCATTTTATAAAAAATGTCACTATTTTCTTATTGTGAATAATATATCTTGCACATTAGTAAGTAGATAATCTTTTAATGATTAATTGTAGGAATAATTTATATCCCGTCAACGATTGAGGGGGAGTAGTTATATGTTTCTTACACGACTTGAGAATTATGGCCACACTTTTCTCCCAAATTTTTATAACATATTTAAATCAATTGATATCCAAAATGTCAAAGGGTTTAAAAAATTTCATAAGGGGAGAAAATGTGATTAAAAAATGTGGTATAATAATATCGTGATTATAGGATCATGTATATTCATCCGCCCAAACGGGCTAAACAATTTCGGAATACCGAAGCAACTTTTTGAAGGAGGAGGAAAAGGAGGGGGGGAAAAGGAAAAAAAGCATTTCTGAAAAATAAAAAACGATCGATGTACTAAACGCTTGATAATTATAATCAAAACTTAAATGAATTTCAATTGGTTTTATGGAAAGGAGAACGGTACCAAAAGACCGACCATGCATTTTACTTTATTGGAGTTATAAGGGTTGGTAAGGTTAGGTACAATTCCCAATGATCCAGCCAAAACCGGAGGGATCTACCCAGGGACAATCCACTAGTTAGTGTAGAAGTCCTGGTTTGACATAAGAAGAGTAAAAGTGAGAATAAGGGAAAAGTGCCGACTGAGATGGAGCTAGTACTGGAATAAACCCAACAAGGTTCTAGTCATGAAGTCTCGGTAAGCACTGAAGGGGTTGAAGAATTAAAAAGAATTGTAAGGATAAAGGGTGTAAAGAAAGAAGCCCTCCATACACTTAGGCAGAAACCGGGTCAAATACTATGCTAACCAGAATCCCTAAAGAATGATTGCTGACATTGAAATAATCGTCATCATAACCTAGTGATGCAATGCACAACCATCCTTAGCCACTCCGAAAACTCTCAAAAGATTTATGTTTTCATTTCTCACGGAGAATAAACACATTATCTATTGACTTTCTCACTCCGAGTTAGTTGATATTAAACAGGTGGCAGTCAGCTCCAGCCTCCGATTACTAGAACCAAAATGCACTATTGAGTCTAGAGCCAAGAGATCGTCAATTAATCTCGTTAGGACACATATCCAATTCTCTTGTCTTTCACACACTGTGGAAACAAGTCTATCCTAAGAGTCCTACGCATTATCCTTATGATATTGCCAGAACATCTGAGTGAAATGAAGGTTTTTCACAATGAAGATGGAAATCCTGCTAGAGCCAACATCAAACAAGCTCTTGGTAGGTGACTTGTGCGATTCTACTAGAATCAAACTTGTGTCAACTGGAAAGAAATGATGGTGCGATTCTGAGTGAATCAAACTTGTTCCAGTGGAGGGAAATTATATTTCAAATGTTGTGCATTGTACACTTGTACACATGCTTGAAGGTTTGCCCATTCATTTTATATGTATACATTTCATATAATTAGGGTTTTGATATAAATGTTAACGGATAAAGTCTGTTTGGATATAACGTTGTAAATGGTACGTTAAATGGATAATGTACTTGGTAAAAATGATTTTAAGATATAGACTTGACATGTTAGGATGTTTACATGATATAAACATAGATATGGATGGCATTGGTGGATGTTGCGTGAGCTCGTTTACTTTAGAGATGCAAGTTACGTTGCATAATGAGATAAAGCAAAAATTTCCCTGTAAAAAGGTGGTATATATATAATAGATGGATATTACAGTGCATCTAATTTAATAAATGGATAATTACATTGATGAAAATTACGGGTTGTTATAGTCTCCCTCCCTTAAAAGAAATCTCGTCCTGAGATTTAGTTGGATGCCGAAGTGATGTTGGAAAACAGATGTGGATACTTGGCACGAATTTGATCTTTGCGTTCCCACGTAAATTATGGTCCTCTTTTAGAGTTCCATCTTACTTTGACTATAGGAATACGAATTTGTTTTTGTTATTTGACTTCTCGATCCATGATCTCCATTGGTTCTTCCACAAAGTTGAGTTTGTCATCGAGCTGAAGTTATTTCATTGGAATGACAAGGGATTCGTCAGATAAGCATTTCTTTGAAACGTGAAAAGTACTGTGGACATTACTGAGCTCTTCAGGAAGCTCAAGTTTATATGCCACTGGGCCAATCCGTTCAAGGATTTTGAAAGGTCCAATGTACCGGGGATTAAGCTTTCCTCGTTTTCCGAATCGGATGACACCTTTATGAGGTGACACTTTTAACATAACTCGATCTCCAACTTGAAATTCTAAAGGCTTTCGTCTTACATTGGCATAACTTCTCTGCCGGTCTCTTGCAGCTTGCAAGCGTTGTCGAATTTGCACTATCTTTTCAGTGGTTTCATGGATTATTTATGGTCTGTGGAGTGAACATCTCTAACTCAGCCCGCAAACAGGTGATCTGCACTTTCGATCATAAAGTGCCTCAAATTGTGCTGTCTTAATACTGACATGGTAACTGTTATTGTAAGAAAATTCTACTAATGGTAAGTGTTTTTCCCATCCTTTTCTAAAATCTATAACACAGGCTCGAAGCATGTCTTCGAGTGTTTGGATGGTTCTTTCACTTTGTCCATCAGTTTCAGGATGATATGTCGTACTCATGTCTAATTGAGTACCCAAAGCATTCTGTAATGATTGCCAGAATCTGGATGTGAAATGACTGTCACGATCCGAGATGATAGATATTGGCACTCCATGCCGGGAGACTATTTCTTTTATGTATAACCTTGTAAGGGTTTCCATACTATCTGTCTCTCAGGTAGGGATGAAATGTGTGGATTTGGTAAGGCGATCGACAATGACCCAGATTGCGTCATGTCCGCTTGATGTTTTTTGAGGGATAGTTTTTTGACAAACTCCATTGTTTTATTCTTTCCTACTTCCACAATAGGAATCTCTGGTTGTACCAGTAAGCCGGATGGCTTCTGACATTCTGCCTTAACTCTAGACCATGTCAACACCATTTGCGCCACTTATTCAACGATGATTTCTTCATGTTAGGCCACCAATAGAGTTTCTTTAGATCTTGATACATCTTGTCAGAACCTAGGTGAATGGAATACTTTGATTTATGGGACTCATGCATGATTAAGTCTCTCAGATTACCAAAAAGTGAGTAAACCACTTTTGGTTTTTAAATTCAACGGTTCCTTCAGGACGTATTTCAAAATGCTTTGTTCCATGCCTCGTAAGTTTTCAGCCTTGATCTTTTCTTCCTTGATTGCCGCAGTTTGAGCTTGTGATTTGTGATGGTATTTGGTGATGAAATGGTATAAACTAATGATCTATCTCGGAGGTGGTTTGATTCGTTCCTTCCGTTTAAGGCATATGCTACAACATTTTGCTTATCTAGGATGGTAGCAAAATTCAAATTAATCTGCAAGCAATTATAGCCCAAACGCGTTTGTCTTCATGTTAACTTTTTTGATCAAAGATGGCTGAAGACTTTTATGATCAGTGAAAACAGTTACATTTGGTGCATACAGATAGTGTCTCTAATTTCACGAGAGCGAACACTACTGCTCCTATTCGAGGATAATGGTGGTATGTTTTCTTCATTAGGCTATAAGTTGTTCTGGAATGCATATGCAAGAAACCTTTCTCTTTTGCATTAACACCGCTCCAGTCCTTGATGGGATGCATTAAGTTAAACACAAATCGTTTCTTTCCTTCTGGCAATGCTAAGATTGGAGCTTCTCATAGCTTCTGTTTTAGCAGTTGGAAAGCAGACTCTTGGTTTTCTCCCCAGATATACTTCTTGTTTTTCTGGGTTAATTTAGTCAAAGACTTTGCAATCTTCAAGAAATCTTTGATAAATCTTCCGATAATAGCCGGCAAGTCCTAAGAATTGACGTATTTTTGTGGGTGTAGTAGGAGATGTCCAATTCTTAACTGCTTCAATCTTGGCGGGGTCAACATGAAGTCCTTGACTATCAATTAAGTGCAAGGAAATTTACACGTAACTGATACAGAATCACACCTGGAGCACTTGTATACAACTTCTCTTTCTTGAGTTATATGATTTGCATGCTCCTTATTTTGTTATGGGAGTAGATAAGAATAAAACGATGAATACTTCATATAATGTTTCCAAGTATGGTTTTACACACACGATTTCATGAGATCATGAATTCAGTAGGCGCGTTAGTAAACAATTGAGCATCACTTGAATTCATAATGCCCGTATCTTGTTCTGACAGCAGTCTTGGGAATATCTTTCATTTCCTTATCTCAGTTGGATGAGGCCTGATATTAAGTCAATCCTTCGAGTAGACACTCGAACTAGAAGTTGTCAAATAAGTCATCAATATGGGTAATGGGTAACGATTCTTTTATGGTAAGTTTATTTAAACTCCCAGTAATCGATACACCTTCTGAAAGATCGTCTATCTTTTTGACAATCAAGATAGGAGCATCCCAAGGCGCGGTATCGGGTCGGATAAAAACTCGATCTGATAACTCTGAGTTGGTTTATATAGTTCTGCATTTCTGTATGGAGTAATCTATAGGTCTCGGGTAAATGTGTTGTTCCTGAATTAAATTGATTGTAGAATTCTACTGGCGAACTGGAGGAAGGGCATTTTGTAGATCTTTTAGGAAAAACTTTCGGAAATTCCTCAGACTACAGGTATATATTCTAGTGTTTCTCGTTGACTTTTCTCTATTTCCTAGGCTACAAAAAACTTGGACAACTCAGGATTATATATCTTTCGGATTTGTATTATAGGAAATGAGATGTAGTTGGGTTTTTACTTCGGTCACCTCTAATGATCAAAGTTTTACTTTGATCTAGGTCGTGGAGCCTTTCTCCGTCATAGATGAATTCTAGCACGATACTTGGATAATCGAATCCATACATTGACGTCGTCAAAAACTACCGAGTTTGAAGACATAAGGATTAATTTTGAAAGGTTGGTTTAACAAAGTTAGGGTGCAACCCTGAATAACGGTGTTTGTGCTTACTAGGTTTCCGTCAGCCATTTCGATATTGTAAAAGGTATCTATTGTAATGGGTGGGAATTTCGCATAGAGGCTCAAGAGGCAAGAGATATGGATACGAAGCTTTTATCGGCTCTAGAATCAAAAAATACTCTAGCTAGATGTTGGTTTAGAAGGAACATACCCGTGACTACGTTCGGGTCTTGGTGAGCATTCCTATCCCTCAGCATGTAGGCTCTTCCCTAGGCATTGTTGTTAGTGGTCTTTCGGCACTGATTTGCATAATGCCCTTTCTCTCCACAGGCATGACAAGTAACTGTCACTGGTAGCAGATTACTTACAGTGGATGACCCTTTGTTTCTGCAGTTCTTGGTCAGATGGCCCACCTTGTTGCAAGTATTACACTTAACAGTGCAAGGTCCTATGTGATGCAGAGTGCATTTCTTATATAAGGGACGGTTTCCAGTATACCCATTGTTTTTAGTTGGAGTGACAGCATAAGACCTAAAGGTTTCCTGTCTTCTGTTCTGATGTGGTTGGTGATTATTGTAGCGGTTGTTGGTGTTGGTGTTACGGTAGTTGTTATTATCGTTGTGGTAGTTGTTGTTGTAGAAAGTTCTTTTGTCGTCAAACTTTCGTTTGTAATCACTTGATACTTGCACTGGAGTGTGCTTTGTTACCTGATCCATTAGCCCCTGGGCTATGTTAATGGCTTCCTCTAGAGTTTGAGGTTTAGAGGCGGTAACATTCCCTTTAATACTTCAAGGCAATCCCCCGATGAAAACTTCCATCATTTTCTCAGAATCTGGCACCATAGTAGGACACAAGGTTGCCAATTCCTAGAATCTTCACATATGTATTGAGATTATTCCCCTTCACAGTCAGATGGTAAAATTCGTCTTCCATCTTCTGGACCTCAGTTCAGGGACATTACTTCTTTATCAAAAGCTTCTTGAATTCAACCCAGGTAATCTTGTAAGCTTCTTTTATCCCAATAGGTTAGGCAAAAGAATTCCACCAGGATAGAGCTTCTGCAGTTAAAGTACCAGTAGCAAACTTCACCTTGCAGTCTTCGGTATAGTTGCTAC
>BQNB010197371.1:0-11217 GCA_026074375.1 Tanacetum coccineum | reverse complement strand
GTCCTGATCCTTGTTTTATATTTATAGATGTCTATGTCTATCTATATATAATAAGGTGTAAGTTCGCGCGAACCAGTGAGCTACTTAGCCACTCAGTTTTTTTGCATTTTTAGCCCCCCATAAACTAACGGCTATTTATATATAAAAGAAATTAACTTTACTATTTTTTACCTATAAATATCCTCCTAACTCATCATTTTTATTCACAATATTAAACTTAATCTCACACAACTCAAAGAAAATATTTATCATTCATCATTATCTAAATGAATTCTGAAGCAATAATGTTTACAGACTCATCGAAAGAAGATGAAGTTACTTGTCGGGACTTGAAATTTTTTAGTAGATCGTTGTCATTTATAAAGAATACACGACAAGCAAATCGTCTAACGAGAAGCATTATAAATCGAGATTGTTATGATGCTCATGATCGTTTAGTTGCCGCATATTTTAGTGTGAATCCGATGTTTCCAAAATAACATTTCTAGGAGAGGTTTCGAATGTGTGGAACACTATTCACAAGCATAGTTGAAGAAGTGGCTATGCATTGTGCATACTTTCGTGATAATATTGACTGTACCGGAAGAGCATGCATTTCCTCTTTGATGATGTGCACCTCTGCAATTCGTCAATTGGCATACGCCACCGTTCTTGATGCCCTTGATGAATATTTGCAAATAGGCGAAGCAATAGATCGTTTGTCTCTTGGTAATTTTGTACGTCTGTTAAGGAAATTTTTGGAGAAGAGTTTTTGCTAAAACCTACTATCACCGATGTTGAGAAGCTATACGCGTTTCACAAACAAAAGCATGGGTTTCCAGAAATGGTAGGAAGCATTGATTGTATAGATTAAGAGTGGTTTGGTTGTCCGAACGCATATAAAGGGCAATATTATAGACGTGATCATGGTCCGAATCCAATCATTTTGCTAGAAGCTGTTGCGTCACAAGACTTATGGATATGTCATGATTTATTTGGTGTTTCTAGGGCGAACAACGACATCAAAGTTATACAGTAGTCCCTTTTATTCAACGAGTTCAAAGAGGGAAAAACACTAGGGATTGTGTTTGTGGCTAACGGCGTAACATACAAATGGGGATATTAAGTGTTGACGGGATATATCCGGAATGAGTGGCACTTGTTAAGTCGATTTTGAATCCGGACAAGATGACCACAAGCGAATACGTTATAAGCGAATGCATGAAGTCGCAGTGAAAGATATGGAATGGGCGTTTGATGTTCTAAAGAAGAAATTGGCTATATTAGCCAATCACACACGGCCATGTCATCTTAAAAGAACAAGGAATATGATGTATACATGCATCATATTAAATAATATGATTCGAAAAAACAAAGGGAATGCGATATCTCACGATTGCTATCTGGAGGAAGCACATCAACCGGACAACCTCTTACGATATAAAGAACAAACGCTACAAGTTATCAGACAAATCAATTGGTTATAAGCGCATCAATACCTTTGTGCCGATTTGGTCGAACACCTTTCTCGTAAAGTTTTAATATTTATGATGTTTTTTTATCTTAAATGTAATGTTTTTATAATAAAAGTTTATTTTAGTTTTTGCTTAAATATGTTAAAAAATAGGTTGAAAGGTGAGGTGGTATGATATGTTAATACAAATATTCGCGCAAAAATGATGTTTATATTTAATGATCTTCATGTTTTGATAATAACAAATATAATGTCATACTTCGTAAAAGTTTACGTAAACAAGTTATTTAGTCGAAAGTTTACTTGACGCCGACAAATCACTTAAGGTATGAATATGACATTATTAAACATAGTTAATGATCAAAAAAATATTATCATTTGCATAAATCTTTTCTAATTAAATGATTTAAGCTAACACATGATTAATTATAAGCTAGTTATATTAATCATGTAAGACAAAATAAGATTAACCATAAGTGGAAATAATCTTTCCAAATCTTCCCAAATCTAGAAAATCTTTCCTTATTGGTGATAAGAATTTCTTCTTCTAGAAGAATCTATTAAACAAGTTTTAATAAGTACAAAATAATATTTTGTATAAATTTAGGGTTAATCACAAAATGACAAATATTGTCCCAGCTCCACCCACGGATCCACCAAAAACACTGGACGGATCCAGGAGATGGAGGATCTGTGAGTCGCACGTTTGGCTCACCTGGGACAGATTTGAATTTTAAAAGGTTGCCTATAAATACCAACCTCATTCCTTCATTTTATACAACTCTTGACAAATATTTTTCTCATACATATTTTTATCTTTTATATATTCTTTGATCATTATACTTGTTACATAATCCATTACAAGTGATCAACTCATTCCACTCTTTAGTGAAGAACACTCAAAAAGACATCAAGCTTCAAGTGTTAATAGCTTAGTTGTGTCATCACGTTTGTGATAATAATTCATCTTTTATATCTTGTGTTGTGTGTTGTGTGTATCATATGTGTATGATATGTTAGTATTTAGGACTAAAAATACATAGTGTGTTAGATTGGTTCTATCTCGAAGATAACTTCTTTTTCAAAATACATAGTGTGTTACATTTCGTCGTACGCACACAGATAACTTCTTTTTCAAACACATTTCGTCGTCAAAGCTTATCGTTTTTCTCGTCAAAGCTTATTGTTGTTCGTACACTTGTAATGTCTGTTGTATTGAAAAAGAAGTTATTTGGGTGCGTACGACGAAATGTGTTTTACGACATGAACAAAATGACAGATCTTTTTACTTATTCTGTAATCGCCGATCATCTTTCGACTATTGTTTGTACTTTGTATCACTTTGATAAGCCATGGGTAAAAAAATGTGTTTGAAGTTTATGAAACCAAGATGTTTAATCTTCACTTGTATCCTTCTAGTTTCCACAATTGGTATCAGAAGCCAAAGTCACCCAAGATCTTTCACGTATATTGTACATTAAAGCTTGAATCGATCTATGGATTCAGATAGATATCAAGAAGGGAAATCTATGCAAAGACCACCTCTTTTTTTAAGCGATCATTTTAATTATTGGAAAAATCGATTTGAAACTTATGTGAAAGCAAAACATTTAGATCATTGGCATATTATCTTGAATGGTAATTTTCCGCCGGTTGCTAGAAACAAAGAAACCCAAGTTTTAGAAACGGTTCCTTTTGAACAACAAGATGATGATCTTAAAAAGAAACTCGCTTAAGATAATCAAGCTAAAATGGTTCTTTATAATGCTTTACCTAAAAAGGAATATGAAAATAGAAATTTTGTTTTTATGAGTAAAACGGCTAAAGATATTTAGCAATCGTTGTTAATCACACATCAAGGTAATAGCCAAGTAAAGGATAATAAAATTGATCTTCTTGTTCAACAAATATGAACAATTTTCTATCCTTGAAGAAGAATCTATTGATAGCGGTTTTGCTAGATTTAACATTATTATTACTAGTCTTAAAGCTCTTGATGAAGTTTTCTCTAGCAAGAACTATGTTTGTATGGAATGAAGTGTGTGGTTTTCAGTCTTAGGTTATGGAGACATTGTTTGTATGAAACGAAGTTTGTGTTTTTCACCGATCACAAGAGCCTACAATATATTTTTAACTAGAAAGAGCTTAACTTAAGACAATGGAGTTGGATTGAGTTGTTAAGCGATTATGATTGTGATGATTCGTGGTATCATCTGATAAAGGCTAATGTTTGTGGCGGACCCTTAAGCCGAAAGGAAAGGAATAGGCCATTGCATGTTCGAGCTTTGATGATGACTGTTCACAGCGATCTACCAAAGCAAATCCTTGAAGCTCAAAAGGAAGCAATAAAGAGAAAGAATGTAAAGGCAGATTATTTAGGGAGATTGATTAAGCAAATATTTAAGCTTCGCCCCGATGGAACACATTGTTTTGGAAATAGTGTTTGGTTGCCGCGATTAAGTGGATTGAGGGATTTGATTATGCATGAGTCGCATAAGTCCAAGTATTCTATCCATCCAGGATCGGACAAGATGTATCAAGATTTGAAGCTGTTGTACTGGTGGCCAAATATGAAAGTTGATATTGCCATGTATGTTAGCAAGTGTTTGACTTGTGCGAAGGTTAAAGTCGAGCATCAAAGAACCATCTAGATTGCTGCAATAAACCTAAATTCTGTTTGGAATGGAAAAGGATTACAAATAGATTTTGTGATGACTGCCTAGAACGCCGAGTGTGGTATGATACTATTTGGTCATTCTCGATCGATGATTGACTAAATCAACTCATTTCCTACCAATGAAAAAGACTAATACCATGGAGAAACTCATGCAACTTTACTTGAAGGAAATTGTGTGTAGACATGGTGTTCCTATTTTAATCATTTCGGATTGAGATAGCCATTTTACGTCTAGATTCTGGTAATCGCTTCAAAAAGCGTTGGGGACGCATTTGGATATGAGTACCGCTTACCACCCTCAAACGGATGGTCAAAGCGAAAGGACTATACAAACGCTTGAAGACATGTTGCGTGCCTGTGTGATCGACTTTAGAAATAGTTGGGATCGACAATTTCCATTGGTCGAGTTCTCATATAACAATAGTTATCAAGCGAGTATTAAGGCTGCACCATATGAGGCTTTATACGGACAGAAATGTAGATCGCCTGTATGCTGGAGTGAGGTTGGAGATAGCTAACTCACCGGTCCAGAATTGATTCGTGAAACGACCGAGAAGATCGTTCAGATTAAGAACCGCTTGTTAACTGCCCGTAGTCACCAGAAAAGCTACGCGGATATAAGATCCAAGCCGTTAGAATTTGAATTCGGTGATATGGTACTACTCAAGGAATCGCCGGGGATGGGCGTTATGTGTTTTGGAAAGCGTAGAAAGTTAAGTCCACGTTACATAGGGCCATTCAAGATTCTAGCTATAGTCGGTCTAGTAGCATATTCGTTGGAGTTACCTGGAGAGTTAAAAGGGATTCATAGTATCTTTCATGTTTCGAATCTTACGCATGTTAACTGTTAACCTCAAAATAGTGCATTTTTCCCACATATATGAAGCATTTATCGTTGAGTTCACTACATCCTGTCTACCACCATTAGTAATGACAGGAAGTATTTGTCTGAAATTGCCACCAAACAAAACAACCTTTCCTCCAAAAACCTTGTCAGATACCACAGACGGATCTGTCCTACAAATGTCCCAAAAGGTCCGGTCAAAATCCTCATAACATTGCTTGTTTATCATTGGCGCCTCGTCCTATATTATAAGCTTGCTTTGCGTATCAAATCTGCAAGGTCGTTGTCCGCACCAATGTGGCACATTGAATCTTCAACTACATTTATTGGGATAGTGAACCAAGATTGTGCCGTCCATTCGCCTTCTAACAAAAATGCTGCAATAAAACTTGAGGCAACATTCAAAACTATTTCACCTTTAGAACGCAGAGCAGCAGACATGGTCTTGTATAGGTATGTCTTCCCGGTACCACCATAACCATAAACAAAGAACATTCCACCTTTATTATTGTCAACAACGTTCATGACAGTGGAATAAATACCTTTTTGTTCAGTTGTCAAGCTTCCATATAGTGTAGCATGCTGGTCCTTTAGCTTTTCTGGGTCGTACGATGTCTCGTTAAATATCAACATGTTATATCCAGCCATCGTGTATTCTTGATCAGGATACGGCATGTTTTGTATGTCTTTTAAACTCTTATTGCTGGACCATAGCGTGCACTCAATATATGTCAGACAAATGTTCTTCCTCTGGATGTCTGAAAGTTCGAGGTCTGCAATGAATAAGATGTGTCAAATTTGAGGGAAATGGGTGAAATGGGTAGGTATTAAAACTTGACATGTAATCCAACATTATAATAAAAGATATTACTAAAAGGTTACTGAAGGTTGGACAAAAAATGTAGCTAAAAAAAATACCCGGGATACCCTGCTTTATGCGTTCAACATTCAATACGTCAACAGCCATAACACTCCATGTTTTTTCCCACACCACCTCTGGCCGTGACATACTATCTGTCATGATTAGCATGACAAAAAATAGAGCATAAATAATCACCCATTCCCAAAAACTTGCTTTAAGAAGTCCATTAATGTACTCCTTGTCGGCTTACAAAAGACCCCGAGCATAGCAAGCGTCTCTGTATCTCGGATATAGAACATCGTCAACCTTCTTTAATTCATCCCATTCCATAGGACCTCTAACTTTGTTTAGAATAGCGCATAAGTAATATAGTTCACCCCACGACGGCGGGACGTGATGTATCCGTCCTAAGCTTTTACCTTGTTTTCTCCGTGTCCAAACTCTATGTTTCTGATTCCATACAAAATATCTAGGTATCTCAACATAGACCAGACTCCGTGCAAAAGTATCGGTCTAATTTAGTTGCATCCAACTTTCAAATTTTGTTTCATTAACGGATGACTTGTCAACTGCGTAATCAATGCTTTCGATCGCATCAAATATGACCTGTTGTTCATCTTTTAAATGAAACGGTATCCGTTCAATAGATGGAGTCCTATAATGAATGTCAAATCCATAGATGCGCCAATCTGCTTCACAGGATGAAAGATATCTACAATTTAAGTAATCCTTAATCTCATTAACCTCTTCGCCATCTATAGTTGCAGTCACCCTATCAGGTCCCTTGTTTATATACTTAAACAAATATTTCATGGAACCAGCCTGATTGCAATATTCTACATTTATATGAGCCTAGTATCGTCTTAGCAATCCTGGAGTGTAAGGCACTACATAACCGTTGTGTAAATCTGTCCTGTTTTTCTTAATAGCAGCACCATCATTTCTTCTTTTATATATTCCATAACACTGTCCTCAATCACAGTTAACTCGTTAAACTGTTTAGGAAACTTCTTGGTACATTTGTAATCAACCATGCAAGGACAGCTAGGATTTTCAACACAACACGGGCCATGCATCATATGATTTGTGACAAGCTGATATAATTGAGGATCCTCATCTTTATTCAGAATTTCTGCTGATACATAATGATCTATCTTTCCTGTTGTCATTAACTTATCTTGAGGTTCAAGCCATAGTAATATGTGGCAGTGCGAAAGACCACTCTTTTGAAATTCAATGGTGTAAACAACTAGTGAAAATAATATATCATTTTATCAGATTGACATCAACATAAATAATTAAAACAATGTACAAATAGATTATTATGCAAAAATTGAATAAGGTGATTACCTCCTTCGACACGTCCAAATGTATGGTCATCCTTTAACTCCTTCACAAGATAGTCAAGCTTAATTTTAAACACTCATGATATGATATCAGGACGGTCCTCAGAATTCAAACCTTTCTTTGTGATCAATGTTGACTCACACCTTTAAAATATATATAATATATATAAATATAAATTACTTACATAAATATATAAATATAAGGGGGTAAGAATCAAAAAATCACAATTATAGTAATCCGCGAGTATGATTCCCGGGTCGTTTCCCCAACGAGGAATGCAATTGAAAGCCAAGAGTCGTTATGAGAATTGATGCTTGAATGGAACAAGATTATGATTGGTTATCTAAAACTACAGGAAAATTAAGGAAAAAACTTAAAAACACTTAAGGGAAGACAAATTTTGACTAAAAACGCAAAACGGGAATCCTAAACGGGACCTAAAAACCCTAAATTATCAAAATTAAGTCCTAAGATGATCTTTTTGGTTTTTATAAGTCTTAATTAACTAAAAAGCTAGGACAAAGAAAACTAGACTAAAAACGAAGGTGATAAGGGCTTAAAAACTCTAAAAACGTGAACGGTATCCCGTTCTTTAAAAATCAAAATTTAGCAATTTTAACCCTACGAAAGTAAATCTAATTTTCCTAGGTTCTAAATGTTAAAAGAAAATTTTCTAAAAAAGAATTATATTTTTTTGACTTTTTTATAATTTTTTATGAATTAAAAACGATTTTAATGAAATTAAATGTTTAAAAATACTAAACTATTTATAAAAAAACTGGAAAAATCATGAAAAGTAGCTTGAAAAGAGAGGAATCTAGGAAAAATAAGCTTGTGAAAACAACTTATAGAATAAGCTGTGAAATAAGCTGAAAATAGTTAATAAGCTAAACTACCTAAAACTACTATAAAGAATAAATTGTGCAAAGTAAAACTGAAAAAGTCCCAAGGGAGAGTGGTAGTGGAGTGTGTGTGTAAAACCTTTAGGTGTGGAGTTGAGGTCCCAGGTTCGAGCCTTGCTCACCCGGGGCTTCCCCTACTCCCAAATGTTTTTGCAAATTCTATTTTTTACAACTTTTTATAAAAGCAACAAATAAGCAATTTTTGTAAAACAACATTTTTTATAAACCACAAATAAGCACTAAAATAAGCTAAATAAGACAGAAATGCTTTTTACTCTTAAGGGCTTAAAATGCTAACTGTTTGGGCTTTTTTACACTATTAAGCTAAGAGAAGGGCTAATAAGCTGAACTACACTTAAATAAATAGGAGCAATAAGCAGATAAGCTTAAATAAGCAAATGAGCCTTTTGGCCAAAATTGGTAAGCCAAAAGGCCAAGTGGGACTAGTCTAGCTTAAAAATAAGCTAGCAAAAGAATCTTTATGGCTTAGTGGCTTATACCACTACGAAGAATGGCCAAAAAGCTACAATAAGCAATAATAAAAAAGCATTTTGAAATTCAGATAAGCACTTAAAAAGCTTCATGAAAAGGCTAACTCATACTGACTTAACACTTAGACAAATTTTTGACAACTTTTGCAATCTTAACAAAACCATACATTTGAGCTTAAAAATAAGAAAACAAAGAGATACTTATGAACATATAACCTACAAACAGATTAAGCTTAGACCTCAAAGAACAAGATTCAACAATCAAAAAGGAGTTTGAAATTCAGGATAAGCAACAATAAGCAAATGAAAAAGCCATTTCTCAAATTTTTCAATATTTAGCACTTTTTGACAGTTTTGGTAAAACACAAACCAAACTTGCAGGCCTAAAAGACTTTGATCCTAACTTATTTTAAGACTTGCACAAACACAAAAACTTCACAAAAAATCAAGTTTCATAGACTTAATCAAATAAGCAGGTGAAATAAGCTATAAGCTCTCAGATTCAAACAACATGCTATAAAACTTATGATTTTTAGATTCCAACTTAAGGAATGATCAAAAACAGGTTAAAAGACTTTAAAAATGAAGGTTAAATTTCCAAAATGGGTCAAAATAGAACAAGCAGTACTAACTATGGGTTAGTACTGCTTCTGCCAAACACCCTTTTAAGTTTTTCAAAGACATTTTAATTTTGATTTTTAAAGATTTAAGCAAACTTTTACAAATACGATATGTTTGACAAGTAAATTAGACACTTTTAAACAAATTCCAACAACAAATAAGCACTTAAATAAGTTGAGACAGATTATGCAATTATAAGCTAAAATAGACAGAAATTTAAGAAAACTCAAACAAATGATTTCTAAACTATAAAACAAGCATAATGAGCATTAAACATCATAAGCAAACACAAATCATCAAATAAGAATAGGCAATAAGCAACAATAAGTAGTTGAATAGTAAATAAGCTAAAAAACTTAAAATGAAAACTTACAAAGGCACTTGCTAAAAACAGGGCAAATGAGCTCAAAAGAGCTTATCTACTAGCTCTAACTTATCTAAGATAAGCTAGTAGTGTCTATAAGCCCATCCAAATCCGGCTTATCATCCAAAAAGCTTTGGTATTTTAAGGGTGGATTTTTTTGGTTTGGGTAAATTTTTTCTTAAGTACTTAAACAATTAAGTTAAAACAGGTTAATGATAGTTATATAAGAGCTTATAAAGAGCTTTTAAAATACTTTTGTCAACAATAGAACACGAATTCTTAAAAGGAGAAATTTTAACTAAAACTTAATTTTCATTAATTCAAAAACAAAACATTACAATATTAAAAGGTTACACTAATTTTTGCTGAAAGAAAACATTAATTATATAAAAAGACTAAGTTCCCAAAGGCTTACAAATGAGCCGATTTATACTAATCCAAGGAAGGTTCTAGGAGGTGTGCTTCTTTGCTAAGAGGGTTTAAGCCTGTGTTTGTTGCGTGAGGTAAGTCTCAAATCGATCTTAGCCCTCCATTTTGAGTAGTGTCCAGGTCATGTCATCTCCACCATTCATTCTTTGTCTTCTTTCATAGATGAATAGGATGATTAGAGATTGCTAAGGTGGCAATTGGTGGGATAAGGTATGGGGTGTGTAGACAAAGTGGAGAAGAAAGGAGAATAGTGTTGGGGTTTTGGCGGGTAGTGAGGACAGACATACGTTTAGTGTGGGAGATGATGAACAGTGTACGCGCATCTTTTAAAAGTTCTTGATGTTGGCAACAATGGTCCATCCAAGTGTATATCTTTATTACACGGCAAGTCCTTGTGGTGTTCACCTTTAGCCCTTTTGGTTTGGGTTGGGTTTGCACCGTTAGTCCTTAAAGGACTAACGGGGGTGTTATAAAAGTTTAACGGGAGAACGGGGATGTTAAAAGGGTGGTGTTGGGCTATTTGTTTGGGCCGGGTATGGCTTAAAAGGACTTGGGCCTTTTAAAAGGCTTAAGGCTTTATAAGATATAAGTGGGCTTTCCCGGGCCCACTAGGCAGTTTAGGTTTTCGGGTTCGGTTTTCGATGCTCTTTCCACATCCACTTCTCGGGGTTGACTTTGACTTGATTTGACTTTGAATTTTTGTTGACTTTTGGCTTTAACTTGACTTTTCTTTCACGCTCTTTTCGTTCTCGTGCTCGGTTTTGTCGATTTGGCTTCTATTTTTGTCCTTTTCTTGGATATCCATTTCCTGCATAATACAAATACAAAACATACAAATACAATGTATTTTTGGTACATTTTTAGTCATTTAAGTCCGGTTTTAGAGGTCAAATGTATGTGTAATTAAACACATACCAAAATCCACCATACTAAGATATTGCGTGTCCTCACGTAATGCTATAAGTAAGCACTTAGAAAACTAAGAATCTCAGTCCCCCTCGACTAATTACCTCGAAAAGTAGCTAAGTGTTCATCGAGGGGAATTAAAGAATCAAGAGTTTTGAAAAGTCTCGTTTTTACCATTATTAAATGTATACACTTATTCCTAATATTTTTGTATTTTTCCTATTTTCTCATTTTTTTAAGAAACAAACTTATTTGACTTTCGTTATTTTCATAACAGTTAGGGATCATAGAACAAGATGCATTTCGATCCGAGAATGCCCC
>BQNB010197369.1:0-11217 GCA_026074375.1 Tanacetum coccineum | reverse complement strand
AAATGCTCAAATCATGACGAAAATTATGTCTAGCAAATCTGCTCGCCAATGGAATCTTGTTGTGGGTAAAGGGTTTATACCAGATGACGAAAGTTAAGTCGAGTGAATCTACTCGCCAAAGGTATCTTGTTTTGGGTAAAGGGTTTATACCCGATGAAATGCTCAAATGATGACGAAAGTTATGTCGAGCAAATCTGCTCGCCAAAGGTATTTTGTTTTAGGTAAAGTGTTTAAACCCGATGAAATGCTCTAATGATGACGAAAGTAAAGTCGAGCAAATCTGCTCGCCAAAGGTATCTTGTTTTGGGTAAACGGTTTATACCCGATGAAATGCTCAAATGATGACGAAAGTTAAGTCGAGCAAATCTGCTCGCCGAAGGTATCTTGTTTTAGGTAAAGGGTTTATACCCGATTAAATGCTTAAATCATGACGAAAGTTATGTCAAGCAAATCTGCTCACCAAAGGTATCTTGTTGTGGGTAAAGGGTTTATACCCGATGAAATGCTCTAATGATGACGAAAGTTATGTCGAGCAAATCTACTCGCCAAAGGTATCTTGTTTTTTGTAAAGGGTTTAAACCAGATGAAATGCTCTAATGATGATTCAAGTTAAGTCGAGCAAATATGCTCGCCAAAGGTTTCTTGTTTTTTTGTAAAGGGTTTAAACCAGATGAAATGCTCTAATGATGATTCAAGTTAAGCCGAGCAAATATGCTCGCCAAAGGTTTCTTGTTTTGGGTAAAGGGCTTAAACCCGATGAAGAAAGTTAAGTCGAGTAAATCTACTCGCCAAAGGTATCTTGTTTTGTTTAAAGGTTTTATACCCGATGAAATGCTCAAATGATGGCGAAAGTTATGTCGATTAAATCTGCTCGCCAAAGGTTTCTTATTTTGGGCAAAGGGTTTATACCCGATAAAATACTCAAATGATGACAAAAGTTGTGTCTAGCAAATATGCTCGCCAAAGGTATCTTGTTTTGGGTAAAGGGTTTATACCCGATGAAATGCTCAAATGATGACGAAAGTTATGTCGAGCAAATCTGCTCGCCAAAGGTATCTTGTTTTAGGTAATGGGTTTATACCCGATTAAATGCTCAAATGATGACAAAAGTTATGTTGAGCAAATCTACTCGCCAAAGGTATCTTGGGGTGGGTAAAGGGTTTATAGCTGATGAAATGCTCAAATGATGACGAACGTTATGTCTACCAAATCTGCTTGCCAAAGGTATCTTGTTTTGGGTAAAGGGTTTAAACCCGATGAAATGCTCTAATGATGGCGAAAGCTAAGTCGAGCAAATCTGCTCGCCAAAGGTATCTTGTTTTGGGTAATGGGTTTAAACCCGATGAAATGCTCTAATAATGACGAAAGTTAAGTCGAGTAAATCTGCTCGCCAAAGGTATCTTGTTTTAGGTAAAGGGTTTATACCCGATTAAATGCTTAAATCATGACGAAAGTTATGTCGAGCAAATCTGCTCGCCAAAGGTATCTTGTTGTGGGTAAAGGGTTTATACCCGATGAAATGCTCAAATGATGACGAAAGTTATGTCGAGCAAATCTGCTCGCCAAAGGTATCTTGTTTTTGGTAAAGGGTATAAACCAGATGAAATGCTCTAATGATGACGAAAGTTAAGTCGAGCAAATCTGCTCGCCAAAGGTATCTTGTTTTGGGTAAAGGGTTTAAACCCGATGAAGAAAGTTAAGTCGAGTAAATCTACTCGCCAAAGGTATCTTGTTTTGGGTAAAGGTTTTATACCCGATGAAATGCTCAAATGATGACGAAAGTTATGTCGAGCAAATCTGCTCGCCAAAGGTATCTTGTTTTGGGTAAAGGGTTTATACCCGATGAAATGCTCAAATGATGACGAAAGTTAAGTTGAGCAAATCTGCTCGCCAAAGGTATCTTGTTTTGGGTAAAGGGTTTATACCCGATGAAATGCTCAAATGATGACGAACGTTATGTCGAGCAAATCTGCTCGCCAAAGGTATCTTGTTTTGGGTAAAGGGTTTAAACCCGATGAAATGCTCTAATGATGACGAAAGTTAAGTCGAGCAAATCTGCTCGCCAAAGGTATCTTGTTTTGGGTAAAGGGTTTATACCCGATTAAATGCTCAAATCATGACGAAAGTTATGTCGAGCAAATCTGCTCGCCAAAGGTATCTTGTTGTGGGTAAAGGGTTTATATCCGATGAAATGCTCAAATGATGACGAAAGTTATGTCGAGCAAATTTGCTCGCCAAAGGTATCTTGTTTTGGGTAAAGGGTTTAAACCCGATGAAATGCTCAAATCATGACGAAGGTTAAGTCGAGCAAATCTGCACGCCAAAGGTATCTTGTTTTGGGTAAAGGGTTTAAACCCGATGACGAAAGTTAAGTCGAGTAAATCTGCTCGCCAAAGGTATCTTGTTTTGGGTAAAGGTTTTATACCTGATGAAATACTCAAATGATGACGAAAGTTATGTCGAGCAAATCTACTCGCCAAAGGTATCTTGTTTTGGGTAAAGGGTTTATACCCGATGAAATGCTCAAATGATGACGAAAGTTATGTCGAGCAAATCTGCTCGCCAAAGGTATCTTGTTTTGGGTAAAGGGTTTAAACCCGATGAAATGCTCTAATGATGACGAAAGTTAAGTCGAGCAAATCTGCTCGCCAAAGGTATCTTGTTTTGGGTAAAGGGTTTATACCCGATGAAATGCTCAAATGATGACGAAAGTTATGTCGAGCAAATCTGCTCGCCAAAGGTATCTTGTTTTGGGTAAAGGGTTTATACCCGATGAAATGCTCAAATGATGACGAAAGTTATGTCGAGCAAATATGCTCGCCAAAGGTATCTTGTTTTGGGTAAAGGGTTTATACCCGATGAAATGCTCAAATGATGACGAAAGTTATGTCGAGCAAATCTGCTCGCCAAAGGTATCTTGTTTTGGGTAAAGGGTTTATACCCGATGAAATGCTCAAATGATGACGAAAGTTATGTCGAGCAAATCTGCTCGCCAAAGGTATCTTGTTTTGGGTAAAGGGTTTATACCCGATGAAATGCTCAAATGATGACGAAAGTTAAGTCGAGCAAATCTGCTCGCCAAAGGTATCTTGTTTTGGGTAAAGGGTTTATACCCGATTAAATGCTCAAATCATGACGAAAGTTATGTCGAGCAAATCTGCTCGCCAAAGGTATCTTGTTTTGGGTAAAGGGTTTAAACCCGATGAAATGCTCTAATCATGACGAAGGTTAAGTCGAGCAAATCTGCACGCCAAAGGTATCTTGTTTTGGGTAAAGGGTTTAAACCCGATGAAATGCTCTAATGATGACGACAGTTAAGTCGAGCAAATCTGCTCGCCAAAGGTATCTTGTTTTGGGTAAAGGGTATAAACCCGATGACGAAAGTTAAGTCGAGCAAATCTGCTCGCCAAAGGTATCTTGTTTTGGGTAAAGCTTTTATACCTGATGAAATGCTCAAATGATGACGAAAGTTATGTCGAGTAAATCTGCTCACCAAAGGTAACTTATTTTGGGTAAAGGGTTTATACCCGATTAAATACTCAAATGATGACGAAAGTTATGTCGAGCAAATATGCTCACCAAAGGTATCTTGTTTTGTGTAAAGGGTTTATACCCGATGAAATGCTCAAATGATGATGAAAGTTATGTCGAGAAAATTGGCTCGCCAAAGGTATCTTGTTTTGGGTAAAGGGTTTATACCCAATGAAATGCTCAAATGATGACGAAAGTTAAGTCGAGCAAATTAGCTCGCCAAAGGTATCTGGTTTTGGGTAAAGGATTTATACTCGATTAAATGCTCAAATGATGACGCAAGTTATGTCGAGCAAATCTGCTCGCCAAAGGTATCTTGTTTTGGGTAAAGGGTTGAAACCCGATGAAATGCTCTAATAATGACGAAAGTTAAGTTGAGTAAATCTGCTCGCCAAAGGGATCTTGTTTTGGGTAAAGGTTTTATACCCGATGAAATGCTTAAATGATGACGAAAGTTATGTCGAGTAAATCTGCTCGCCAAAGGTATCTTTATTTGGGTAAAGGGTTTAAACCCGATGAAATGCTCTAATGATGACAAAGGTTAAGTCGAGCAAATCAGCTCACCAAAGGTATCTTGTTTTGGGTAAAGGATTTATACCCGATTAAATGTTCAAATGATGACGATAGTTATGTCGAGCAAATCAGCTCGCCAAAGGTATCTTGTTGTGGGTAAAGGGTTTATACCCGATGAAATGCTCAAATGATGATGAAAGTTATGTCTGGAAAATCTGCTCGCCAAAGCTATCTTGTTTTGGGTAATGACGGGCGATATACCGAGGGAATGCTCAAATGATGACGATAAGTTAAGGCTCGAGCAACTCTAGCTCGCCAAACGGTATCTCTGTTTTGGAGTAATACAGGATTTTTACCCGACTATATGCTCAAATGTTGACGTAGTTTGTCGAGCAAATCAGTCGCCAAAGGTTATCTTTTGTGGGTAAAAGGTTTATAACCCCGATGAAATGATTAAATGTTGAACGACGTTATGTCTAGCAAATTTGCTCGCCAAAGGTATCTTGTTTTGGGTAAAGGGTTTAAACACGATGAAATGCTCTAATGATGACGAAAGTTAAGTCGAGCAAATCTGCTCGCCAAAGGTATCTTGTTTTGGGTAAAGGGTTTATACCCGATTAAATGCTCAAATCATGACGAAAGTTATGTCGAGCAAATCTGCTCGCCAAAGGTATCTTGTTTTGGGAAAGGGTTTAAACCCGATGAAATGCTCTAATCATGACGAAGGTTAAGTCGAGCAAATCTGTACGCCAAAGGTATCTTGTTTTGGGTAAAGGGTTTAAACCCGATGAAATGCTCTAATGATGACGACAGTTAAGTCGAGCAAATCTGCTCGCCAAAGGTATCTTGTTTTGGGTAAAGGGTATAAACACGATGACGAAAGTTAAGTCGAGTAAATCTGCTCGCCAAAGGTATCTTGTTTTGGGTAAAGCTTTTATACCTGATGAAATGCTCAAATGATGACGAAAGTTATGTCGAGTAAATCTGCTCACCAAAGGTAACTTATTTTGGGTAAAGGGTTTATACCCGATTAAATACTCAAATGATGACGAAAGTTATGTCGAACAAATATGCTCACCAAAGGTATCTTGTTTTGTGTAAAGGGTTTATACCCGATGAAATGCTCAAATGATGATGAAAGTTATGTCGAGAAAATTGGCTCGCCAAAGGTATTTTGTTTTGGGTAAAGGGTTTATACCCAATGAAATGCTCAAATGATGACGAAAGTTAAGTCGAGCAAATTAGCTCGCCAAAGGTATCTGGTTTTGGGTAAAGGATTTATACTCGATTTAATGCTCAAATGATGACGCAAGTTATGTCGAGCAAATCTGCTCGCCAAAGGTATCTTGTTTTGGGTAAAGGGTTGAAACCCGATGAAATGCTCTAATAATGACGAAAGTTAAGTTGAGTAAATCTGCTCGCCAAAGGGATCTTGTTTTGGGGTCAATGGTTTTATACCGATGATATGCTTTAAATGATGATCGTAAAGATTTGTCGTGTAAAGCTGCTCGCCAAAAGGTATCTTTAATTTAGGTTATGGGTTTACACCACCCGATGAAATGCTCTAATGATGACAAAGGTTAAGTCGAGCAAATCAGCTCACCAAAGGTATCTTGTTTTGGGTAAAGGATTTATACCCGATTAAATGTTCAAATGATGACGATAGTTATGTCGAGCAAATCAGCTCGCCAAAGGTATCTTGTTGTGGGTAAAGGGTTTATACCCGATGAAATGCTCAAATGATGATGAAAGTTATGTCTGGAAAATCTGCTCGCCAAAGGTATCTTGTTTTGGGTAAAGGGTTTATACCCGATGGAATGCTCAAATGATGACGAAAGTTAAGTCGAGCAAATCAGCTCGCCAAAGGTATCTTGTTTTGGGTAAAGGATTTATACCCGATTAAATGCTCAAATGATGACGATAGTTATGTCGAGCAAATCAGCTCGCCAAAGGTATCTTGTTGTGGGTAAAGGGTTTATACCCGATGAAATGCTCAAATGATGACGAACGTTATGTCGAGCAAATCTGCTCGCCAAAGGTATCTTGTTTTGGGTAAAGGGTTTAAACCCGATGAAATGCTCTAATGATGACGAAAGTTAAGTCGAGCAAATCTGCTCGCCAAAGGTATCTTGTTTTGGGTAAAGGGTTTATACCCGATTAAATGCTCAAATCATGACGAAAGTTATGTCGAGCAAATCTGCTCGCCAAAGGTATCTTGTTTTGGGAAAGGGTTTAAACCCGATGAAATGCTCTAATCATGACGAAGGTTAAGTCGAGCAAATCTGTACGCCAAAGGTATCTTGTTTTGGGTAAAGGGTTTAAACCCGATGAAATGCTTAATTGATAACGACCAGGTAAGATTGGTCGAGCAAATCTGCTCGCCAAAGGTATCTTGTTTTGGGTAAAGGGTTTATACCCGATGAAATGCTCTAATGATGACGAAAGTTAAGTCGAGCAAATCTGCTCGCCAAAGGTATCTTGTTGTGGGTAAAGGGTTTAAACCCAATGACGAAAGTTAATTCGAGTAAATCTGCTCGCCAAAGGTATCTTGTTTTGGGTAAAGGTTTTATACCCGATGAAATGCTCAAATGATGACGAAAGTTATGTCGAGTAAATCTGCTCGCCAAAGGTATCTTGTTTTGGGTAAAGGGTTTATACCCGATGAAATGCTCAAATGATGATGAAAGTTATGTCGAGAAAATTGGCTCGCCAAAGGTATCTTGTTTTTGGTAAAGGGTTTATACCCAATGAAATGCTCAAATGATGACGAAAGTTAAGTCGAGCAAATTAGCTCGCCAAAGGTATCTGGTTTTGGGTAAAGGATTTATACTCGATAAATGATCAAATGATGACGCAAGTTATGTCGAGCAAATCTGCTCGCCAAAGGTATCTTGTTTTGGGTAAAGGGTTGAAACCCGATGAAATGCTCTAATAATTACGAAAGTTAAGTCGAGTAAATATGCTCGCCAAAGGTATCTTGTTTTGGGTAAAGGTTTTATACCCGATGAAATGCTTAAATGATGACGAAAGTTATGTCGAGTAAATCTGCTCGCCAAAGGTATCTTTATTTGGGTAAAGGGTTTATACCCGATGAAATGCTCAAATAATGACGAAAGTTATGTCGAGCAAATATGCTCGCCAAAGGTATCTTGTTTTGGGTAAAGTGTTTAAACCCGATGAAACGCTCTAATGATGACGAAAGTTAAGTCGAGCAAATCTGCTCGCCAAAGGTATCTTGTTGTGGGTAAAGGGTTTAAACCCAATGACGAAAGTTAATTCGAGTAAATCTGCTCGCCAAAGGTATTTTGTTTTGGGTAAAGGGTTTAAACCCGATGAAATGTTAAAATGATAACGAAAGTTATGTCGAGCAAATCTGCTCGCCAAAGGTATCTTGTTTTGGGTAAAGGGTTTATACCCGATGAAATGCTCAAATGATGACGAAAGTTATGTCGAGCAAATCTGCTCGCCAAAGGTATCTTGTTTTGGGTAAAGGGTTTAAACCCGATGAAATGCTCTAATGATGACAAAGGTTAAGTCGAGCAAATCAGCTCACCAAAGGTATCTTGTTTTGGGTAAAGGATTTATACCCGATTAAATGTTCAAATGATGACGATAGTTATGTCGAGCAAATCAGCTCGCCAAAGGTATCTTGTTGTGGGTAAAGGGTTTATACCCGATGAAATGCTCAAATGACGACGAACGTTATGTCGAGCAAATCTGCTCGCCAAAGGTATCTTGTATTGGGTAAAGGGTTTAAACCCGATGAAATGCTCTAATGATGACGAAAGTTAAGTCGAGCAAATCTGCTCGCCAAAGGTATCATGTTTTGGGTAAAGGGTTTAAACCCGATGACGAAAGTTAAGTCGAGTAAATCTGCTCGCCAAAGGTATCTTGTTTTGGGTAAAGGTTTTATACCCGATGAAATGCTCAAATGATGACGAAAGTTATGTCGAGCAAATCTGCTCGCCAAAGGTATCTTGTTTTGGGTAAAGGGTTTAAACCCGATGAAATGCTCTAATGATGACGAAAGTTAAGTCGAGCAAATTAGCTCGCCAAAGGTATCTTGTTTTGGGTAAAGGGTATAAACCCGATGACGATAGTTAAGTCGAGTAAATCTGCTCGCCAAAGGTATCTTGTTTTGGGTAAAGGTTTTATACCCGATGAAATGCTCAAATGATCACGAAAGTTATGTCGAGTAAATCTGCTCACCAAAGGTAACTTATTTTGGGTAAAGGGTTTATACCCGATGAAATACTCAAATGATGACGAAAGTTATGTCGAGCAAATATGCTCGCCAAAGGTATCTTGTTTTGGGTAAAGTGTTTAAACCCGATGAAACGCTCTAATGATGACGAAAGTTTCGTCGAGCAAATCTGCTCGCCAAAGGTATCTTGTTGTGGGTAAAGGGTTTAAACCCAATGACGAAAGTTAATTCGAGTAAATCTGCTCGCCAAAGGTATCTTGTTTTGGGTAAAGGTTTTATACCCGATGAAATGCTCAAATGATGACGAAAGTTATGTCGAGTAAATCTGCTCGCCAAAGGTATTTTGTTTTGGGTAAAGGGTTTAAACCCGATGAAATGTTAAAATGATAACGAAAGTTATGTCGAGCAAATCTGCTCGCCAAAGGTATCTTGTTTTGGGTAAAGGGTTTAAACCCGATGAAATGCTCAAATGATGACGAAAGTTATGTCGAGCAAATCTGCTCGCCAAAGGTATCTTGTTTTGGGTAAAAGGTTTAAACCCGATGAAATGCTCTAATGATGACAAAGGTAAAGTCGAGCAAATCAGCTCACCAAAGGTATCTTTTTTTGGGTAAAGGATTTATACCCGATTAAATGTTCAAATGATGACGATAGTTATGTTGAGCAAATCAGCTCGCCAAAGGTATCTTGTTGTGGGTAAAGGGTTTATACCCGATGAAATGCTCAAATGATGACGAAAGTTATGTCGAGCAAATCTTCTCGCAAAAGGTCTTGTTTTGCGTAAAGGGTTTGTACCCAATGAAATGCTCAAATGATGACGGTAGTTATGTCGAGCAAATTTGCTCGCTAAAGGTATCTTATTTTTGGGTAAAGGGTTTATAGTCGATGAAATGCTAAAATGATGATGAAAGTTATGTCGAGCAAATCTACTCGCCAAAGGTATCTTCTTTTGGGTAAAAGGTTTATACCCGATGAAATGCTTATATGATGACGGTAGTTAAGTCGAGCAAATCTACTCGCCAAAGGTATCTTGTTTTTGGTAAAGGGTTTATACCCGATGAAATGATCAAATGATGACGAAAGATCGGTCGAAAAAATCTGCTCGCCAAAGGTATCTTTTTTTCGGTAAAGGGTTTATACCCGCTGAAATACTCAAATGATGACGAAAGTTATGTCGAGCATATCTACTCGCCAAAGGTATCTTGTTTTGGGTAAAGGGTTTATACCCGATGAAATAGTCAAATTATGATGAAATTTGTGTCGATCAAATATACTCGCCAAAGGTATCTTGTTTTGGGTAAAGGGTTTATACCCAATTAAATGCTAAAATGATGACGGTAGTTACGTGGAGCAAATTTGCTCGCCAAAGGTATCTTGTTTTGGGTAAAGGGATTATACCCGATGAAATGCTCAAATGATGACGAAAGTTATGTCGAGCAAATCTGCTCGCTATAGGTATCCTGTTTTGGGTAAAGGGTTTATACCCGATGAAATGCTCAAATGATGATGATAGTTATGTCGAGCAAATCTACTCGCCAAAGGTATCTTGTGTTTGGTAAAGGGTTTATATTCGAAGAAATGCTCAAATGACGATGAAAGTTAGATCGAGCAAATCTGCTCGCCAAAGGTATCTTATTTTTGGTAAAGGGTTTATACCCGATAGAATTGCTCAAATGATGAAGAAAGTTATGTCGAGCAAATCTGCTCGCCAAAGGTATCTTATTTTAGGTAAAGGGTTTATAGCCGATGAAATGCTCAAATGATGACGATAGTTATGTCGAGCAAATTTGCTCGCCAAAGGTATCTGGTTTTGGGTAAAGGGTTTAGACCCGATGAAATGCTCAAATGATGACGAAAGTAATGTCGAGCAAATCTGCTCGCCAAAGGTATCTTGTTTTAGGTAAAGGGTTTATAGCCGATGAAATGCTAAAATGATGACGAAAGTTATGCCGAGAAAATCTGCTCGCCAAAGGTATCTTGTTTTCGGTAAAGTGTTTATACCTGATGAAATGCTCAAATGATAACGGTAGTTATGTCAAGCAAATTTGCTCGCCAAAGGTATCTTATTTTGGGTAAAGGGTTTATACCCGATGAAATGATCAAATGATGACGAAAGTTAGGTAGAGAAAATCTGCTCGCCAAAGGTATCTTGTTTTGGGTAAAAAGTTTATACTCGATGAAATACTCAACTGATGACGATAGTTATATCGAGCATATCTATTCGCCAAAGGTATCTTGTTTTGGGTAAAGGGGTAGAAACCAATGAAATACTCAAATGATGACGAAAGTTGTGTCGAGCTAATATACTCGCCAAAGGTATCTTGTTTTGGGTAAAAGGTTTATACTCGATGAAATACTCAAATGATGACGATAGTTATGTCGAGCATATCTATTCGCCAAATGTATCTTGTTTTGGGTAAAGGATTTATACCCAATGAAATGCTCAAATGATGACGGAAGTTATGTCGAGCAAATCTGCTCGCCAAAGGTATCTTGTTTTCGGTAAAGGGTTTATACCCGAGGAAATGCTCAAATGATGACGGTAGTTATGTCGAGCAAATTTGCTCCCCAAAGTTATCTTGTTTTGGGTAAAGGGATTATACCCGATGAAATGCTCAAATGATGACGAAAGTTATGTTGAGCAAATCTGCTCGCCAAAGGTATCTTGTTTTGGGTAAAGTGTTTATACCCGATGAAATTCTCAAATGATGATGAATGTTATGTCGAGCAAATCTTCTCGCCAAAGGTATCTTGTTTTGGGTAAAGGGTTTATACCCGAAGAAATACTCAAATGTTGACGAAAGTTATGTCGAGCGAATATGCTAGCCAAAGGTATCTTGTTTTGGGTAAAGGGTTTATACCCGATGAAATGCTCAATTGATGGCAAAAGTTATGTCGAGCAAATCTGCTAGCCAAAAGTATCTTGGTTTGGGTAAAGGGTTTATACCTGATGAAATGCTCAAATGATG
>BQNB010197367.1:0-11217 GCA_026074375.1 Tanacetum coccineum | reverse complement strand
GTTTTGGGTTCATGGTTCATCAATGGCTGAAGAGAAGGGGTGTTTGTTTTTGTGTTTTACAAAAATGAGGGTGACAGACTTTTGGTCTCGTCAGGTGGCGGTCCCATATCGATATGGGGGCCACCTAATTTAATTAGGGAGCCGCCCTAGATATGGGGGCCGCCCTCAGTAAAGGGTTTTGGACTCGATTTTTGACAGAAATTTTTTACGGAAGGAGTGACATTTTAATTTGCATTTCGCGAATTAAAAATGCTTAAAGTACTTCGGATGAAGTATTCAAGTTTTCACGACACAGAGTAGAACACGGACTAGAATCGAAACTAGAAGAAGGAGAAGCGGACACATAAGGTTTATGGAATGTGTTCCATCATTCCTAAACCAAGACGTAGATAGTTAAACGATTCACGTTTAAGGGGTTTAGTAAGGATGTCGACGGACGGCACTTTTTGGATTGAGATATGTCCTTTTTGGACATTATCACGAAGAAAGTGGTGACGTATTTCGATGTGTTTGGTACGAGAATGTTGCACCGGTTTTTTTGCTAAGGTCAATTGCGCCTTTGTTGTCGCACATGATGGGAACGTCGTCGAGTCATACGCCGTAGTCGATGAGAGCTTTTTTCATCCATAGTGCTTATTGACATGCCTTTCCGACGCTTACGTATTCGGCTTCGGTAGTGGATATAGCAAAATCGGTTTGTTTCTTCGAGAACCAAGATGTCAAACAACATCCCACGAATGTACAAATACCGCTAGTGCTCTTTCGGTTCACATAATCTCCCGCTTGATCAGAGTCAGCATATACTACAGTTTCTATGCCGATCCCCCTAGGATACTATAATCCTAAGTGCGTAGTGCCTTTAATGTATCGGAAGATACGTTTAACCGCTTCAAGGTGAGAGGTATTAGGAGCCTCTTAAAAGAGGGCACAAAGGCAGACACTAAACATGATATCGGGCCTACTTGCCGTTAGGTATAATAAACTACCTATCATGCCTCGATACTTGATACTATCTACCGACTCACACTCTTCATCTTTCGTGAGTTTAGTATCGGAGGACATGGGGGTTTTCATTGGTTTAGAATCTTCTAGACCAAACTTCTTAAGCATTTCTTTAATATACTTATATTGATTAAATAATATATCGTCATCCATTTGTTTAATTTGTAATCCAAGGAAGAAGTTAAGTTCACCCATCATGCTCATCTCGAACTCATCATGCATGATTTTGGCAAATTCATTACACATGTCTTGACAAGTCGAACCGAATATAATGTCATCGACATATATTTGAACAATGATGAGATTTGAACTTTTCTTCTTAGTAAAAAGAGTGTTATCTACCATTCCCATTTTATATTCATGTTTAATAAGAAAAGATTTTAATCTATCATACCAAGCTTTGGGTGCTTGTTTAAGACCATATAAAGCTTTCTTTAATTTATAAACATGATCCGGTTTTTCAAAAATAATGAATCCCGGAGGTTGTGCCACTATACCTCCGCATTTGATAAAAACCTTCAGGGATGCACTTTTACATCCATTTGGAATAATGTGAAAAAAAATCGAGAGCGCAAGCATAGGCTAATAATATCCTAATAGATTCAAGTCTAGCAACCGGGGCATAAGTTTCATCATAATCAATGCCCTCTTGTTGGTTGTAGCCTTGAGCAACTAACCTAGCCTTATTTCGAGAAACAATACCGTTCTCGTCTAACTTATTTCTAAATACCCACTTAGTTCCTATAATTGTAATATTCTTAGGTTGTGGAACTAACTCCCAATAGTCGTTAGCAATGAATTGATTTAATTCTTCTTGCATGGCGACTATCCAACTTTCATCTCCTAATGTCTCATTCACATTTTTAGGTTCTATAGTTGATATAAAAGAAAAGAAGTTGCTTTGGTTTTGGGCTTGTGACCTAAGGTTCTTTGGTTAAGGTTTCCTATGACATTTTCTAATGGGTGGTTCCTAGATTCCTTGATGTTGACTATTTCATCAATCTCTAAAACTTCATCCACAATATCATTTTCTAGGTTTTTCTTTTCGGTGACGTAATTCTTCTTCTTCACTAAGTCATCATCCACCAAAGGTGATGTCCTTAGAGGGTGAGGAGTTTTTCATCGAATGTCAAGTTAAGTGGATTCTTTCGACTTTTCTCGGTGTTTGTTTAGGATAATGTCAGCTTTGCTATTTTAGAAATAACCTAAATAGACACTTCGTATGACGTTGGGTCAAACTTGGTAAGAGTAGTCCTTTGTGGGGGTTTCAAAATGAAAGCATCTGCTTTCCAAACACTCCTAAAATAATCTAACGTAGGTTTCTACCTCTTAAGAGTTCAAAGGGTTTTTTCCTAGAATGGATCTAATGAGAATTCGGTTGAGAATGTATGTTGAAGTATCTACGATGTTACACCAAAACGTTTGTGGTAACGATTGCTCGTTCAACATGGTTCTACTTATTTCCTAAAGTGTCCTATTTTTCCTTTTAACCACGCCATTTGATTGAGGAGTGCGTGGAGCCGAGAAGTTATGTGTAATACCGTTGGCATTGCAAAACTCTCTAAATTGCACCTCATTATCAAATTCTCTACCGTGGTCGGTTCTAATTGACACTATTGAACAACCTAATTAGTTTTGGATTTTCCTACTAAATATTTCAAATTGATCAAAAGCTTCAGTTTTATCCTTAAGAAATCTAGTCCAAGTATACCTAGAGTAGTCATCTACTATGACTAGGGTGTAACGGTTTCCTCCGTAACTCCGTACGACGGATGGACCAAAGAGATCCATATGGAGAAGTTCTAAGCATCTAGTCGTTGAGACTACATTCTTAGCTTTGTGACTAGCGTGAGCTTGTTTTCCAATTTTGCAAGCATCACAAAAATGTTGATCAAACTTAAGCTTAGGTAAGTTTCTAACTAATTCCTTAGAGGCCAACGATTGAATGAGACGCATATTTGCGTGTCCTAATCTCCTATGCCACAAGGTGGAATTTTCATCAATCGTAGTTAGACAAATTTGATCCTTAGGCTTATTTCCTAATTTCATCACATATAAGCCTTTCTTCCTAATACCTCTACCTATGACTTTACCGTCCTTAGTGATTTCACTATCATGTTCAGAAAAAGTTACTCTACACTTATTGTCACATATTTGTCCTATACTTAGCAAATTAAATCCTAAGTTATCAACATGTTCTACATTATCTATTTTGAGAGAGTCATTAGAAATCGTACATTTGCCAATGATGTTACCGCGAAGATTACTACAAAAAATGACATTACCTCCATTATATGCCTTGTAAGTAGAGAAGAGTTTTTGGTTACCCGTCATATGCTTAGAGCACCCGCTATCCTTGATCCATTCGTAGGGCTCCAAGTCGACTACAAGGCATATCTATTTATTTAAGACAATAACTCAAACATTTGGTCCCCAATATCTCATGGGTCCAAAGTTGTTAGTGCCAAACATCCCTTGCATTTGATGCAATTGGTTGGGATGTAAGAATGGAAGACATATTTCCCATGGCATGTAACTTTGACGTGGAAAGTTGTTCCAACTTACGGGAAAGCCATGAGGTTGGTTTTGTCGACCAACGTGTCTTTTTGGTTGCGGTGTTTTAGGACGAGAATAATTATTATTGACTCTTCTAGGAGGTGGAGTTTTTGATCTAAAGTTGGGTTTAGAGAATCTAACTTCGGGTTTTGACAATGGCTTATAAAATTGTTTACTTTCATTGTTACTAGCAACGGGAACTTTGGCCTCCCCAAAATGGATTTTTGAAAAGACACAATTTTCTCAGATCCAGGCGTTGCTGGTGGCGGTCCCATATTTATTTTGGGGGCCGCCTGAACATTAAGTGGGCCGCCCATATTTATGGGACCTCCATCAGGAGACGCCATTTTCTGAGCTTTTACAAATTTTATTTCCTTAGTTCCACTAGATGATGCTTCAAATGAATTAAACCCTAAACCTAATTTATCACTGATACGTCTCCAAACACACTATATATATAATATAAGTATACAAGGATGTAAACAATTATAGTATAGTAAGTATTTTCCGTCGGATTCAAGAAACAAACTTTTAACCAAAGTTGTCTCAAAAACCTCCCGGGTCGTTTGTCCTCGACGAGGTGCGAATTGAGAATCGGTTAAGTCCGTGATCGCGCGTTTTGAATGGTTTAAAAGATTTTTGATTTGGTTTCTATTACTACTAATAAAAACGAATAAAACATGTAAGGCACGTAAACATATAAGGCAATTAAAAATTAAACACGGAAAACAATAACGGGTATTTAATAAAACGCGACATTTAAACAAGTACATCAAATTTAAGCCCTACAAATGCAAATTTATTTTTCTAAAATCCTAAATGACTTAAAATAATTTTCAGAAAAAGAATTATATTTTTTTTGATTTTTATTTTATTTATTATGAATTAAAAATGATTTTAATCTAGAAAATTAATTAAAAATAGTAAACTAATCCTAAAAATTCTAGAAAAATTATGAAAAGTACTTTGCACAAATCTAGACTTAAGAAAAATTAAACAGGAAAATAAGCTAAAACAAATAAGCAAAAAAATAAGCAAAAACGCCTAATAAGCTTAAACTAAAAATGACTATATTAATTTAATAGTGCAAGATTAAAACTGAAAAAGACCCTAGGGCAGTTGGCATTGAGTGTGTGTTGTGGGACGTTGGGTATACTAAGGGAGAGGTCATGGGTTCGACCCCCATGACCTTTTCTTTTTAGAAAACATTTTATTTTTAAAATCTTTTTGCAAAATCTTAAAGGACCACTGAAAATAAGCAAATTTAATAAAAGATACTTTTTCTAAAACTTAATAATAAGCACAGAATAAGCATTTTAAAATGACAGAATAAGCTTTTTGATACTAATGGCTTTTTAGAAAAAAATTTGAACTTTTAAAACTCAATAAGCTAAGAAGATAAGCAAATAAACTAAAACTAACTTAAAGCTATTCCTAATAAGAATCAAAAGATAAAAATAAGCCAAAAATAAGCACACTTATAAGCCAGAAATAAGCAAAAAAGAAACACAGCAATACTAATTTTGAGTTAGTACTGCTATGTTTGCTAATGCTTATTAAAAACTCAATAAGCTAAAGGGAAACCTAATAAGCTGAACTCAATCCTAAAACTAGTCCTAATAAGCTATTATGACAGAGGTTAACTAACAATTATATCTGGAAAAACTTTTAAAAGCTAAAATGAAAAGAAGGAAAAATTGGCAGTTTTGAATGACAAATACCAACATTTGAGCTTATTTTTAAGATACTAAATGGGACCTTATGGCAAAATGACTAGCAAAACTAAAAAGCTTATACTATAAGCTACTCAAAATAGCTCAGAGAAAACATTTTGAAATCTAAATAGACAAAGAAAAAGCTACATCGAAAAGCTATATCAGACAGTTTGCACTATTTTACCTAAAGGACTTATAACTAAATTGTTTAGCTATTTAAAAACTCAATAAGCAATTACAAATCCTAAATAAGCTAAAACAGATTTATCCTTTACTTCTAATAAGCACAATGACTCTGAAAATAAGCAAAACAAATAAGCTAAAATAAGCACAAACAGACATCAACTCAAGCTCAAATCAGACAGCAACTTAGCTCCTAAAGAGCTCTTTTGTAGCTTATTTTTAGACTTATTGAGTAAAGGTGAAAAGCACAAAAGTTTGTAATTAAAAAACCGATTAAGAATAGGTCCAAGAGAACTCAAATAAGCTGAAATCAATAGAATTCATCAAATATTACAGCTAATAATGGATCTACACAAGTAGACATTTGAAACAGCTCAAAATACAATCCTGGCTCCTCAAAGCACTGGATTTAGGGCTGATCCCGGACCATGTTCTTGATTTATCTAGGGCTGATGTTAGGCAAGGCGTGAAAAATAATGCTCAATTTTTGGTGTTTTTTTTGCTAAGGCTTGGGAAACGTCTGCGACCAAGATGAACTCAGGTTCCTTGGGTCCGGATTTGTTGGTGGTTTTTCTCAAGGCAATAGCCAAAGGCACGCATTTCATCTTTGGTTAGTTATGTGAAATGGTCTTAAAACGCATGATAGAATGAGGCAATGGGATGTTGGTGTTGGTACCTGACTATAAACCTGCTTCGTTTTGCTTTGAGTGTTCTCTACTGACTCACATGCACATCTTTTTCTTTGAATGTCCTTTTTCGGCAAAGTTTTGTTATAGTTCAGAAATTGGCTGGTGTAATGGAGCTTATCCCTCTATTATGCATGACATTATTTCTTATTTATAACCAAATATAAAGAAGATAGTACGGCTTTGCGTATTCTTGAAACTTATATTGGTTGGCCTCGTCTTATTTTATTGTGGTTGGAGCGCAATAATATATGTTTAAGCAGGTGAGAGAAGTCGCCGGAAGATATTCGTAACATTATCACAGTTTACGGTTCGACTAAATTCTTCTTACTTATCGCTTCAATGATACCACTATGGTTAATCATCTACTAGTGCACTTTTGAAGATGCCTAAGTCATTTTAGGCTATTAGTTGAGTTTAGCTTGTTCCTAGATGTTGGGCATGTCCCAATCCGTTTGGTAGTTATGGAAGTTCAAGCTCTTGCTTGAGGTTAATGTGGTACTTCAGCCACATTCCATTGTACTTTTTTTGTGGTGATTAATACAAATTTACTGAGGTAATCCCCTTTACCCAAAAAAAAAACAGCTCAAAATACAACTAGATTTCCTCTTAGACAACTTAAGAAGCAATAAGCTAGGTAAATAAGCTAATTCCCTAAAATAGATTAAGACTAATATCAATCTAAGCTAGCTAAATCTTAAAAGCAAAGTTTAAATACCTAAATAAGCCAAGAATCTCTAATAAGCAGTTAAGCCAAACACCCCTTTAATCTTTAAAACTTATTTTAAAAAGCTAAACAGATCTAAATGAGGCCTAATTTAAAAAAAAACAGATTAATAACTAATCAAATTAAAGGAAATTAAGCACAATCAACTTGTAAATAAGCAATTAAAATAAGCCTAAATCTATAAGCAGTTCTAACTGCTATATAACAATTTTAACTCCAGAATTTCATTAAACTTAACCTTAAGCTATCAACTACTTTCCTAAGACAAATTAAGCAATCAAAAGATAAAATAAGCAACAATAAGCTATTAATAAGCATAAATAAGCATTTAAGTAATAAACATAAAAAATAAGCTAAAAAGAGGAAATGAAAATGTACCTTATCCCTTGCTAAAACAGGGATGTAATTTGCTTTTTCAAGCTTAATCTACAAGCTCAGCTTATATAATAAGCTGTAAATAGCACCATAAGCCCATCCCTCTTTGGCTTATCATCCATTAAGCTTCAAATACCTCAAAATTCTTAACTACTTTCTTTTGTAACTGAATAACCAATCTCAAATAAGCTAAGGTAAGCTTATTAGAGCTGTAAAGCTTAATTGAGACAAATGCAGCTTATAAGAGAGCTTATTGAGCTTATTTAAAGCTTATGATCATATTTAGCAAAATTCTCATAAAAGTAAAAACACAATTTTAAAGTAAACTGCAATTTCATTAATAAGAAAAGGATTACATGGCTTTTTAAAAGAAAATTACATTAAGAAAAGACAAATAAGCTATTCTACCCTATTCTATTCCTACTCCTAGATGATTTGCCCTGTATGATTACCAGCCTATTTATAGCTGTGAGAAGAATCTTCTAGACCTTGAGATGCTCCTTTCTTCCATCAATCCAAGCCCTTAGATCCAATCTTCATCATCTGAGCCCTTCATTTTAAGCCACGTCTTGTCTAACAATCATATACCCACGGATTGCCAGCGCGGATTAAGAAGTGTCAGAGGTGTCAGATTTTATGTTTCTAGAAGCATGGGTGTGAGTGAGATCATAGGAGTGGTTTTAACCTTGTGAAAGTGTTCGTTAAAAGTGAAGGAGGGAAAGGGTAAAGAAGATAAACAGTAATTTGACTGTTTTATAACATGGGGTGTTGGGCTTGGTCTCGTTTAGTTTGGGCTTTTTAGATTATTTGGGCTTTTGAAAGAGGTTTTAAGGCTTATTGATTATATAGTTTAGGATTTGGGCTGACCCGGCCCATTAAGTGGGACCGGGTTGGTCCGTAAAAGACGGGTACGCCTTCGACTTTGACTTTTTCACACTCTATCCATTCTCATGTCCGGTTTTGTCCGGTTGTTGCTTTGATTTTATCCATTTAGATAAATATCCGTACCTGCAAGATACAAATCACAAAACAAACGTATACAATGCATTTTTATCATGTTTTTGGTCATTTTTGGTCTTTTTAGCTTGTTTACTAAGGTAAAAGGTATGTGTAAAATAGCACATACCAAATTCTCCCATATTAAGGTATTGCCGTGTCCTCACGCAATATTATAAATAACACTTTAGAAAACTAAGAATCTTAATCCCTCTTGATTAATTACCTCGAAAAGTAGCTAAGTATTCATCTTAAGGGATTAAAAAAACATTAGCTCTGAAAAGCCCCGTTTTTCCATTTTTAACATTTTCTATATATATATATTTTTATGCTTTTTCATAACTTTCCTTACTTCAAAACTTCATAACATTGTGCTTTTGATAATACTTAGGATCATGGAACAAGAAAAATAATTTCATCGTCCCCAACTTTCACTTTTCCATACTAAGCTTAAAAACAAGATCATTGTCAAATACAAGTCATGATACTAACACTACTCATAAATACTAATTGTGTATTACTTTTCCTCCCTTATTCCTAATTTTGTATCTCAAGATTTTTATTTTTGTCATATACCCGAAGGATCTTTAAGACTTATTTCGATATTTATTAAATTCGAAAATAAAGCGGAACGGTTGAAGATAAAAATTAGCTTCTTCCCCTATCCTTGAAAACCGACGAGGTCCACATCGAAGTGACCAAAATTTGGCTTTTGTTAGGCTACTTGACTTAACTTATGTCATATACCCTAAGGCTCTTTAAGACATAAATCAAGTGAGATTTAATTTGCACCATATACCCTAAGGCTCTTTAAGGTACAAACAAATCATTTATTAAACATGATTCAATCATTCACGCCATATACCCTTAGGCTCTTTAAGGCATGAACAATTTAATCACTTACGCCATATACCCTTAGGCTCTTTAAGGCATAAGTAATCTCATGATTAACTCTACTTACACCATATACCCTAAGGCTCTTTAAGGTGTAAGCAAAGCAATTATTCATATGATATATATAGTATGCCAAATTCTGAATCCCGATGTGTACCTATTTTATTGGCAACGTCTTCCAAGTTAGTGGGAATTCACTAAAGATTAAGTTGAACCGGACAACCTTATTCATTAAACATTATTAATATATAAGTGAAACAAGCTAATGGGAGAAAAAGCCACAATTAATACTTATGAGCTTGAAAGAAAACCAACTATTCCACGCTTAATATCATGACTTATAATTAACACTATCATTTCTCATTCTTCGCAATTTAAAATCTCTAAGAAAGAGACTTGCGAATGCTTAGCCTAGCGAATTAAGATCGGCACTTTAACAAGTCACATAGACTGGCAACAATCTTAACTCTAATAAATCGAGTTCGGCATAATGGATAAGCCTACATAAGACTAGCAACAAACTCGATTTAAATATGTTAAGGAAAAAGCTAAGGTATAAAACCGGTCGGATCAAAATTTATTTCTCGTTCTCACCTTTATTTGTGTCACAACACTTATTTCATCACTTTATTCCAACATTTTTCACTTTTTATGCACAAATATTTTTAAAATTTTTCTATTTTCACATAAATCACATACTTTTGATGGAAAAACGGGTTACATGAGAACAACGGATGCAGGTATAATCAAATCGATAGTTTCCCCCATACTAAAACTACACATTGTCCTCAATGTGAGATTGATACCCCCATACTAATTTCAATGCATAATCTTGATATAAAGGGGTCTCTACGCAAATCTAAAGCCGTTTATTAAGTATGCTAATAGATAAACGTTAGTCGAAAAGATTTAGGATATCGGATTCCTAATATAAGCATGCTAAGGATTTGAAGAGCGAGTGAACGATGGACAAAACACCGAGCACGAGAGTCTTCAAAATCCGGGCAATCCTAGACAAAAAACCACAAAACGCGAAACACGAGAAAGGAAGAGGCGAGCCTCCTCACATCACACTTATTAATAAATAATAATATACTACTACTATGGATAAGCATGGGTTGCCACTCACGAAGCACTTATTTTTGTTCACCGAGTCTTGAGCCTGACTCGATCCCCCATACTTGATCTTGGTCAAGGGGGATATAAATGGAGATACGGGACATCCAAGTGAGGAATGTCCCCTCCATAAATCATCATCGGGTTATTAGAAAAATCAGAAATGATTTTGTCCTGATGAGATACGAGAAGATAAGAAAGAATACCAGGTTTGGACACTTTGTCCTCGTTTTCGGACGAAAATAGAAGCAAAGTGTCAAAAACTAGAGAAAGCGGATCACAGATGAATGAGATAGAAAATTCATCCCATGATAAAAGTCTCTCGGATTGGACTTCAATGAATATCCCCGGATCGAAAATCTTGTTTCCGGATCCGAGGGAATCATGAGAAGGAGTGAAGTCCAAATCCGGATCAAGGGTGGGAAGGATGGGCAAAATATTAGGCATAAGAACATAGTGTTCAGAAATACCCTTCACCACCTTGGTTGTCAAAACACCCGTATCGGGCTCAAAATTTAAGCAAATCTTAACATCCGGTGGTTCCGGAGGAGGACGAGGAGATGACGGATCATTAAAATGATCAAGGTTAGATGACTCATTTTCGGGAAGGGGAGGAGAATCATTGCTAAGCAATTCTTCAAGAAAACGGATATCCCCTTTCGAGTCATAATCGTCATTCTCAATGCCCGGTGGCATCGAGTCATCCGTAGCAAGAAATAAGTCGATCTCCTCCATATGAGAGTCATTATCCTCAACGGGGCTAGGAGATGGAGAAGGAGACTCAAGAATCGTATCAGCAATTTCTAAATTAAGTTCTTCTGGTTGCCGAGAGGATGAATTATCATACAACAAATTCTCAATAAGACGAATTTCTTCTTCTAGATCAAAGTCGGCTTTCTCAATTCCTAGTGGAATTGGATCGATATGAGCGAGTTCGCTGGAGAACTCCTCGAGATTAAAATCAAAC
>BQNB010197362.1:0-11217 GCA_026074375.1 Tanacetum coccineum | reverse complement strand
CCCCGGCGACATATCGCCGGGGAATCAACAAAAATAAAAAAAATAACTTGTTTTTTATTGTTATTTATATAACTTTTTTATACATTAGAGGTTCAACGGATGAGTCAAGATGTTAGGGTTATACATTAGAGGTTCAACGGAGGCGACGATATGTTAGGGTTATACATTAGACGTTCAACGGATGAGTCGAGATGTTAGGGTTATACATTACAGGTTCAACGTATGAGTCGATATGGTATGGTTATACATTAGAGGTTCAACGGATGAGTCGATATGTTATGGCTCTACATTAGAGGTTCAACGGATGAGACGATATGTTACGGTTATACATTAGAGGTTCAACGGATGAGACGATATGCTATGGTTATACATTAGAGGTTCAACGGATGAGACGATATGTTACGGTTATACATTAGAGGTTCAACGGATGAGACGATATGATATGGTTATACATTAGAGGTTCAACGTATGAGTCGATATGTTATGGTTGTACATTAGACGTTCAACGGACGAGTCGATATGTTAGGGTTATACATTAGACGTTCAACGTATGAGTCGATATGTTATGGTTGTACATTAGACGTTCAACGGACGAGTCGATATGGTATGGTTATACATTAGACGTTCAACGGACGAGTCGATATGGTATGGTTATACATTAGACGTTCAACGGACGAGTCGATATGGTATGGTTATACATTAGACGTTCAACGAACGAGTCGATATGGTATGGTTATACATTAGACGTTCAACGGACGAGTCGATATGTTATGGTTATACATTAGACGTTCAACGGACGAGTCGATATGGTATGGTTATACATTAGACGTTCAACGGAAGAGTCGATATGGTATGGTTATACATTAGACGTTCAACGGACGAGTCGATATGGTATGGTTATACATTAGACGTTCAACGGACGAGTCGATATGGTATGGTTATACATTAGACGTTCAACGGACGAGTCGATATGGTATGGTTATACATTAGAGGTTCAACGGATGAGTCGATATGTTAGGGTTATACATTAGAGGTTCAACGGATGAGTCGATATGTTATGGTTATACATTAGACGTTCAACGGACGAGTCGATATGGTATGGTTGTACATTAGACGTTCAACGGACGAGTCGATATGGTATGGTTGTACATTAGACGTTCAACGGACGAGTCGATATGGTATGGTTATACATTAGACGTTCAACGGATGAGTCGATATGTTATCGTTGTACATTAGATGTTAACGGATGAGTCGATATGTTATCGTTGTACATTAGATGTTAACGGATGAGTCGATATATTTATATATTGCATAGATAAAAAAGGTTCTTATTGTTTACCTTTGAACGAGGACACGCATAGTAAAGTTTGCCAAAGCTGTGTTGTTTATGTGATTGTTTAGACGTTCAACGGACGAGTCGATATGGTATGGTTATACATTAGACGTTCAACGGACGAGTCGATATGGTATGGTTATACATTATACGTTCAACGGACGAGTCGATATGGTATGGTTATACATTAGACGTTCAACGGACGAGTCGATATGGTATGGTTATACATTAGACGTTCAACGGACGAGTCGATATGGTATGGTTGTACATTAGACGTTCAACGGACGAGTCGATATGGTAATGGGTGTTACATTAGGAGGTTCAACGGGACAGTCCGATAAAATGTTAGGGTTATAACATTAGATTTCAACGATATGAGTCGATATGTAAGGGTTATACAATAGACTTCAACGTCACGAGTCGATATGGTATGTTGTGACATTAGACGTTATCAAGCGGACGAAAGTCGATATGGTATGGTTATACATTAGACGTTCAACGGACGAGTCGATATGGTATGGTTATACATTAGACGTTCAACGGACGAGTCGATATGGTATGGTTATACATTAGACGTTCAACGGACGACTCGATATGGTATGGTTATACATTAGACGTTCAACGGACGAGTCGATATGGTATAGTTATACATTAGAGGTTCAACGGATGAGTCGATATGTTAGGGTTATACATTAGAGGTTCAACGTATGAGTCGATATGTTATGGTTGTACATTAGACGTTCAACGGACGAGTCGATATGGTATGGTTGTACATTAGACGTTCAACGTGGAACGAGTCGATATATATGGTTATACATTAGACGTTCAACGGACGACTCGATATGGTATGGTTATACATTAGACGTTCAACGGACGAGTCGATATGGTATGGTTATACATTAGACGTTCAACGGACGAGTCGATATGGTATGGTTATACATTAGACGTTCAACGGACGACTCGATATGGTATTTGTTCTATACATTAGACGGTCAAAAACGACGCGTCGATATTGTGTAATGTATACATTAGAGGTATCAACTGATGAGTCGATCATGTTAGGGTTATGCATTAGAGGTTTCAACTATTGATTCATATTTTTTATGGTTGTACATTAACAGTTCAACGGACGATTTATGGTGCTGGTTGTACATTAGACGTTCAACGACGAGTCCGAATGGTAATGAAGTTGGTAACATTAGACTTCAAACGGACGAGTCGCAATGGTATGGGTTTATACATCAGACGTTCAAGAAAAAAACGGACGAGTCGCTATGTTTTATCGTTGTACATTAATGTTAACGGTGAGTCGATATGTTATCGTTGTACATTAGATGTTAACGGATGAGTCGATATATTTATATATTGCATAGATAAAAAATGTTCTTATTGTTTACCTTTGAACGAGGACACGCATAGTAAAGTTTGCCAAAGCTGTGTTGTTTATGTGATTGTCTCAACACTACATTACCACCTTCACATCGACACATAAAAGATTCATACGACTCCATTTGCATAAGTTACAAAACTGGGTGGTGATGGTGGTGGTGTAAAGAGTTATGTAAGGAATAAGAGTTGGTGGTGGTTGGTGTTGTGCATGTATAAGTATCTTATTAATAGTTAAAAATCCTTAGAATTTTAAGGCGGGAAGTTTTGGCGGAATTCTAGGCTGAATTAATATATATTATAAGAGTATATTTAATAAGTTATATTATTTATCCTAATTATCGAGCATTTTAAGGGTGACGATTTATCCGACATAGCGTGGTTCTTCCTAAATTACGCATAGTTGATCAAGTTATGCATAATTGAGGACCAAACGACGTCATGTCCGTCCTCGTCAAAACGTTCCTTTTTCATACGCTACACGCGTAAGTCATTTTCTCGGTATATTAAAAAAATGATTAAAATAAAATTTGATTGTTTTAAAAGAAAGAAAAGAAGATAGCATTAGTCCATCCTCCATCCCCATTATTTATTTATTTATTTATTTTATATGTTTTTTTTAAATATTTATTTATTTTTTTAAATATTTATTTATTTTATTCGTTATTGTGGCTGCTGGTTTAGAAGCATTATTCTGCTTCTTTCAGGAAGTTTCTGTTATACAAATGATTAACAAAAAGTAATGAGTTTATAGCAGAAACGTAAGTTTTAGAAACTATTGCTAATATACGAATTATTGCAACAAAAAACTAAAGTGTACAACAAACCCTAAATCATAAGGAATGTTTCGCTTCTTTTGTTAGTATCATCTATTCTGATGCACCTGAAAAATGCGGGAGATCTTCTTTGTGTTTTTGTTAGGTGATCCTGAAATTCAATCAACATTGAAAAAAATAAGACTATCTTTGGATGGCCTGCCACCAAATGTTTTTGTTTTGATTCATTAGTTGAAAGACCATTGACACTTATATTATGACATGGTAAGTGTTGGTTAAGTCCCAGTATAGTTGATATATGTGCATACAATAAAAAATTTTGGTGAGAATAATGGTTATTTCTGCTTCTGCTCTCTTGGTTAAGTCCCAGTGAGTTTTGTATTGTTTTCTTTTTAATTAGATGGGTAAATGAATGTATCAAGTTCATGGTCTGAGACAAAATATAGAGACCCTTACAACTGCGAACTACGTGATTATTGTTTTAAGATTGTATTTTGTACAAAACCAATCTTTGATCTCCCTATTTAAGAATATTTGTCATCGGGCTCTATTTGGTTTCTCTCATGTTAGTTGTGATATTTTGTTTTTCTTTATAATTATTGTGTTAAAAATTCATAAAGTGGACTAATCTGGTCTAGAGCATATGTTTGCTCAGCCGTGCTTGAAATGCAGACAAGTTGTAGATGGTCTTGTGGTATGCCTAAAGACCCTCCTCCGGTTGCTGACAGTTTCCACCCTCCGATATCGAATGATCAAGTTTCCAATGTGAAATCGGTAACTTCAAAGTCCGGAAGAAGTGAAAAGCCTGCTTCCAAGAAAGACCCATCAGCACCTCGTAAGAGAAGTTATGACCCGGATTTGTTTTTCAAGGTGAACGGAAAGCTCTATCAACGGCTTGGAAAGATAGGCAGTGGAGGAAGCAGTGAAGTCCACAAAGTCATTTCTCAGGATTGCACGATCTATGCATTGAAAATAATAAAGCTTAAGGGTCGTGACTATGCAACTGCTTATGGGTTCTGTCAGGAAATCGAATATTTAAACAAACTAAAGGGGAAGGACCACATTATCCAACTCATTGATTATGAGGTACTTGCTTTAAATGGGAAATATATTTTCTTATCATGTAACCTGATATGACCTTTAAACTTGAGCTATGAAAAATGTTGTCATTATCAAGCTGATGGGAAATGTTATCTTACCATCATTTGGTAAAACGTTTTGCTGACATTAAAATTGAATCACTGAAAACTGTTAGCATGGCTATAGTCATTTTATGGCAGTCTAGGAATAGTATTGGTCTATTGCATTACTGTTATTTACATTTGCGGCTGTTGCTGCAAATACCATGATACCGGAATTATTTTTGCACCAGGCAAAACACACATGCTTATATGTGCATAATATAATGAGGGAGCTAGGAACATGCGTTTGGCGCTTCAACCATTCCATGTTCCCATTTATTTAAGCTCTCTGCTTCTGGTAATATGGCCTGATTTTTAAAAATATCAGTTCCATTGCATGCATTGCTCCGAACTACCTGTTGCATTGCATTGGAACTGATTCTGTACCATTATTGTTTGTGAATAAGATTGCTGCCTGCATTACAGCTAACAATATTTCTCATGTCTGCATGGTTTTATCTTCTTGTAACACACTGATTTGCTGTTACAAGCTTAGTGGTAGTTGTTGTGTTTGTGATGACCCGTGACTGTAGTTGATGATTTTTCCATATTGAGTTACCGTGATTATGATTATTCTTTGCCCGTTCGGACTTGGTTCACAAACTTGCTCATGCTACAAAACAATTATACTGATTATGGTTGATTAGGCTTTCCATGGTCATCTAGAGGAACAAGCTATGAGATTGTTTATCGATGAGATCTTGGTTATAACTCCATAGAAGCTGTAGAACTCAGAAAAGATTAAAGAGAAGAGAATATAATACCTGACAAGTATATTATCGCTTTACATTGGCTTCTAAGAGTATTCATCTGTGCCCTTGTCTTTCGCAAACTCTAGACTCCGGCGAGTGGAGGTTCCTCTCACCTGTCCGATCAAGATCCAGGTAGCCTCGCTACCACAGCCACCACCGGTCGCCGGCTGCCGCCGTCACTGCCGCCGCCGACCGCCACAGACCACCGGAAAATTAAATTTTCCGGCAGCTGAGTTCTTTCTTACTATTATCTTTTTATTTCTGCCTTTTTTAATTCCGTTAAGCTTGCCTATCTGTTGTTTTGCTGTGGTTTCTTAGCGTTAGCGCGTTGCTTTTTGACTTTTCCTTCTAGCGTCCCCTCAAGCTAGGATAGCATAGATCATTCTCATAGCAATGGTTACTTGAGGTCATGTCCTACTGTAGGGGTGGGTGGGTATAGACAGACTAGGAGGGTTGGTAGAGTAGCTAGCTCCCGTAGGATTAGGGTGGGTAGTTGGAACATAGGAACCTTGACCGGTAAATTCTTCGAGCTAGTAGACGCGCTAAGAAGGAAGAAAGTTGACATTGCGTGCTTCCAAGAGACTAAATGGAAGGGGTCGCGCACTAGAGAAGGAAACCAGTACAAAGCAGCTTTGGTACTCGGGTTCAGCGACCGCACGGAATGGAGTAGGAGTCGCCTTAGCACCGGACCTTAAGGACAAGGTTGTTCAGGTGATTGATTTTGCTTGTTAGACTAGTGATCGAAGAGGAGACGATTAATGTTATTAGCGCATACGCACCTCAAGTGGGACTCGGAGAGGCGGAAAAGAAGAACTTCTGGGACTCCCTTGATGACCTTGTTAGAGAGTGTTCGACGACCCAGAGCTGATCATAGAAAACGGCCATATTGGAGCAAATGCGGATGGATTCTCGAGCGTGCACGGAGGCTTCGGGTATGGAGTTAGGAACGATGAGGGTCAAACGATTCTGGAGTTCGCTGCGGCCCACGACTTGGTGGTCGTAAACTCGTTCTTCAAGAAGAGGGATGCCCATCTCATTACTTTTCATAGTGGGGACCACGACACGCAGATCGACTACATGTTGGTGCGCAAAGGGGACCTTTCGGTATTTGTAAAGACTTTGAAGGTTTTCGGGTGAGGTTTGCTTCTCCCAACACAGATTGTTGGCGTTGGATATCCATATAAAGAGACGTCCGCGCTCATCGGAGAGGTCGGTCAAACCTAGAATCTTGTGGAAAAACCTCTACGGCGAAGCGGCGGAGGCTTTCAGAGCTAGAGTAATTGAGGGATCAGTTGCGGACGCAGAGCTAATGTGGAATAGACTGGGCAAACACGATCAGAGAGGCGGCCAAGGAAACCCTTGGAGTGGTTGCTGGGACTTTGAGAACACGTATAGGCCACAGGGAGTCATGGTGGATTAGTGACAGTCAAGACAGTTAAGCGGAAACAAACCGGTTCGAGAGCTTATCATCGATGCGAGGCAATGATGAAGCAAACAAAAGCGCAGCCGAGGAGAGGTATAAGGAAGCAAAAAGAGAAGCGAAGAAGGCGGTAGCCAGAGCGAAAGAAAAAGCGTATGAAGACCTGTATAAGAGATTGGGACTCCAAGAAGAGGAAAACGGATATCTACAGACACAACGGAAATGGGTAACTTAGGCAAACGTTGAGATTTATCAAAGACTGGAGATGGAGAACCAATGTATGAAGACGCTATTAGGAGACGAAAGGAAGGAGTATTTCTTCGATCTCTTCAACGGACAAAGGAGCGGCCGAACCGAAGAGGTGGATAGTATAGGTACAAACCCTCAATACAATTGATATTGCTCGAGGATCAGATACACAAAAGTTAAAAGAGGCGTTACGGAAGATGGGTAGAAACAAGGCGGTGGGACCTGATGAGATCCCCATTGAAGCATGGAGGTGCCTTGGGGGTGAGGAATGAACTACATTGTCTAACACATGGGATGGATGGCTACCCTTTTTAACAGACCTTTTGAGAGCTAAGGTATGCCCGGGAGTGGAGAACTCAACGTAGGTTATACCATTACAAGACAAAGGGTTAACGCTCAATCATGTAGCAACTACAGGGGCATTAAACTTCTTAGCCACACCATGAAACTCTGGGAGAGAGTTATTGAGAGAAGGTTTCGACGAGAGACAGAGGTTTCAGAAAACCAATTCGGCTTTATGTCGGGACGGTCTACCATGAAGGCTATCCACATTAGAAGCCTTATAGAGAAGTATAGAGAAAGACAAAAGGACTTGCATTTGGCATTTCTAGACCTTGAGAAGGCATACGACAGCGTTCCACGGGAGTTGATCTGGAAGACTCTAAGTGACAAAGGAACCCCAACGAGATACATAAAAGTTATTCAGGATATGTATGAAGGGGCAAGGACTTGTGTGCGGACCCCAACCGGAAACACAAAGTACTTTCCAGTAGATGTGGGTTTACACTAGGGCTCAGCTATTAGCCCGTACCTGTTTGCCTTGATTCTCGATGAGCTGACAAAGGGGATACAAGAGAGTACCCTGGTGCTTGATATTCGCGGATGATATTATGCTAGTTTCGGAAACGCCACAGGGGCTGAATGGAAGATTGGAGCAGTGGAGGAAGGCTCTAGAAGACAAAGGCTTACGAGTCAGCAGAGAGAAGACTGAATACATGCGCTGCAACTTCAACAAGAACGATGACCACAACGAGGAAATCCGCATTGGTGATCATATATTAGAGCCGAATGAGTCCTTTAGATATCTTGGATCAGTGATGCACAAATCCGGAAGAATAGAGGATGATGTTACACACCGTATACAAGTAGGCTGGTTGAAGTGGAGAGCAGCCACACAGGAATCCTGTGTGACAAGAAAGTTCCTTTAAAGCTGAAAGGAAAATTTTATAGGGTGGCGATTCGACCGGCTATGTTGTACGGGTCAGAGTGTTGGCCGTTAACGAAGGTTCAAGCAAATAGGATGGAGGTTGCTGAAATGAGGATGTTAAGGTGGACTTGTGGTAAGACTTTTTTTGACATGATCCCTAATGGAGTTTTTCGAACTAATCTCCGAGTAGTGACTATCGTCAACAAGATGAGAGAAGGACATTTGAGATGGTTCGGGCATGTCAAGAGAAGACCACAATCAGCACCTGTTAGGAGAGTGGAGGCGTTAACCGTCGATGGAGCGAGAAGAAGGGGGTAGACCTAAGCTCAGGTGGGAGGATAGACTGAAGACCGACCTGAAGGAGATGTTGTTATCTGAGGACATGACCTGCGATAGGAGCGCGTGGAGATCTAGGATTAGGGTAGACGAGGGGGCATAGGGTCGCTTTTGCTCTCCTTTTTTTATTATTTTTATTTATTTTATTATTATTATTATTATTATTATTATTATTTTTTATTTTTTTTTAGCATAGGCCTTTCTTGCCTTCTAGGTGTTTCTTGCATATAGGTTTCTCTTGTTTTTCCTGCTCTCCGGCTTTGTTTTGTGTTCCATTGCTTTTGTTGTTGTGCGTGTTGCCTTTGTAGATGCTTGTTTGTGCCTATATGTGCTTTTATGTGATTTAGGTGCTATTATCTGCTTTTTGTGCTGCTTTGTGTTCTCTGTTATGCTCTTCTGTCCTCTGTTTGTATATGCTGGTTATGTTCTTCTGTTGCTTTGCTTTATTGGCTTGTTTCGCCCTTTCCCCCTTTTTGTGCCTGATTGTTTTGCTCCTTTTGTGCCCGTAGTGCTTTTCTTCTGTGCGTTTTAGATGTGTTTGCCTACTTGTTGCGACCTATCTTATTCTATGTGCCTCGTTGCTTTTTGCCCTTTGGCGGTGTGTGCTTTTTGTCTATGCCTGCTTGTTTGGTCCTTTGCTTCGCTTGCTTGATGTTGATTTATGTGCCCGTTTTCGCTGCTCTTTCTTGTGGTATGTTTGTGATGCTCTGTCGCTTGCCCGGAGGTCTTTCTGGAAGCAGTCCCTCTACCCTCGGGTAGGGGAGTGACTGTCTACATCTCACCTCCCCCATACCTCGCTTCTGCGGGATTGGGTAATGTTGTTGTTGTTGTTGTTTGATGGTCATCTAGAGGAACAAGCTATGAGATTGTCTATCGATGAGATCTTGGTTATAACTCCATAGAAGCTGTAGAACTCAGAAAAGATTTAAGAGAAGAGAATATAATACCTGACAAGTATATTATCGCTTTACATTGGCTTCTAAGAGTATTCATCTGTGCCCTTGTCTATGGAAATCTTGTAAGTTTTCTAGTCATTTTAACTGGATTACTCTTCATCAGGGGCGGAGGGAAGTGTAAGATAGGGGGGGCCGCTGCCCCCGATAAACTGGCGGAAAAAAAAATTTAGTGCAAAAATTGTATTTTTATGGCCTTATTTTTAGCTTGCCCCCATCCCAAATCTCAAATTGCCCCCGATAAGACTACTTAAATATCAAAAAGTTGTTGAAAAACTGCTAAAAGATGCTAAAAATTCGCTAAAAGCTGCGAAAAAGCTGTTAAAAACTGCTGAAAAGCTGCGGTTTTTGAAGCTTTTTTCGGAGAAATTTTTTTTGCCCCCTATATACCAAGATCCTGGCTCCGCCACTGCTCTTCATTGCTTATAAAATCCATCTTCTTCTTAGGTGACAGATAAGGCTTTGCTGAAGGAAGTCTTTAGTGGTTCTATGAGTAACAAGGATGGCATAGTCAAGGACAATGGCTGTATATACATGATACTCGAATATGGTGAAATAGACTTAGCTCACATGCTGTCCCAGAAGTGGAGGGAACTGGACGATTCCAGGTCTACCATAGATGAAAACTGGCTTCGTTTTTACTGGCAGGTTTCTATCAATACCCTGAATGTCTCACTTATTTATTTGTACCTGTGTTGTTATTTCATATGGTTGACGAGCCCTATGTGCTTTTTTAGATCAACTGCGTGTCGATATCTACCTATGTATATATAAAAGCTACAACTAGAAGAACGGCAATGAGATTGATTATTTTTCTGCTTAAAAATAAGTACTTATAAGCTAGTGCTTGGATGTACATTTTTTGTAAAATATACAACATACTTGAAAAGAAAATAATTTGTTAGGAATTTTTATTCAGATTTATCTATAAAAGGTTTTAGGTTAAATATGTAGCAAGAAGAGTTTTAAATTCTTTTAAAATAAGCACTTTGATACAAGCAGCTTCTTATTTAACCTCAAAAGTAAGGAGGTACTCAGAAGCAGTTTGGAATTAACAAAACTGCTTCTGCTTTGAATAAGCAGAACAGCAGATAAATAAGCAATCCCAGACGCCCCCTTAGCTCTTGGATACTGGTGTTAGTCTGTTGGTATGTATGGTGGCGAAAGCTGATCAATGCTATGTCATCCAATGATTTTTGAGTGTCAGTTGTCAAATGCGTTGCTATAAATTTCAGATTCAAGAATAACTTTGTTAATTCTAGTATAATATATGATGCAATGAAACTCAAACAGCACTGACATCAATTTTAGATTTGAGATGGAAATGTTTGAAGTCGCAAGACTAGAAGTAAATTTCTTCCCAGAATAGTAAAAGGAACATGGTAATGTATCTAAGCGATGTTGTAATCTTTTGGCGATCTACTTCACTGATTGGTGAAAAAAGTAGAGCATGTTTATGTGGTATTGTTGTTGTTCCAACCATAGGGATGGTATTTTTTTTAAATGTGATGATTTTCATAGGAGTGTCTACTGTCTAAGGGTTGATGTTAAATCAGATTATTTTGTATACTGTAAATATAATGTAGCAATCTAGCAACAACAGTCTTTCTTTTTTGTTAGGATT
>BQNB010197361.1:0-11218 GCA_026074375.1 Tanacetum coccineum | reverse complement strand
GCGTGAGGACACACAATCGTTTAGTTTGGGGAATTTTGATATGTGCAAAATACACATATCCGTTTATACCTAAAATAGCCAAATTAAACCCAAAACAGACCAAAAATGACAAAAATATACTTGAACACTTACACCATTTCACACTCTTGAAAACTCACACAAACAAAACTCACTAAACTTTAAACAAGAAAAACAATTCCATTTTGTATTTCTTCTCCTTGCTCGGTTCATAGCCAACCAACGAAGAGACTGCAACCTCTTCATTTTTTTCCTCTTGTTTAGACGTGGGTCACAGAAGCACAAGACACAAATTTCTTTTGATTTCTTTCTTGTGACATCGCAAGCATCAAGCCACAATCACAGTAGGGTCTTGTTTCTTCTACTCGACATCATCTCGTCTTCCTCGCAAAAATTAGGACCTTTGTAAGTCTCTATTGTTTCGCCCTTGTTCCTTTCATTCGTAATGCATTCGCAACATGGGTCGTGGTTGGTTTGTTTTGGTTCAAGCTAAGGAGCCGTGAGCATGCATGGTATGCACCATGCATGTCATGCACGGTATGCACCATGCATGTCATGCACACTTAACTTTAAGGTTGTAGTGTGACTAGCTCGACCCATATTTGTATCCTTGTTGAGCCATTCTGACTAAAGTTATGTTTGGCTTGGGTGTAACATGCCTAAGTGACGTAAAGCATGCATGGTTCACCATGCATGTCCCGAACAAGAACATTAAGGTTCTTGTGAGTTTGACTTGTTTCTTTGCTCGTCTTAGGGTTTTTGGTTGAAACTTTAGGACATGAACATGCATGGTTTCGCACCATGCATGTCACGTATATATATATGTGTATGTATATGTGTTATATATGACTTGTTATCGAACTTGTGGTGGTAAAGGGATTTAAAAGATAAAACTTGGTTAACTAAGTATTGAACGTGTGCATATTAGTACACATCGACGCATAATCTTGTAAGAAAACTCGCTTTCTAAGGACCATAGGAAGTACGACTTGTAAGGACTGGGATTAGGGTTTTGATGACTTTTGTGGAAACTATGGTTGAATCCTAGCTCGCCACATAAGTTGACGAGGCTAGAAAACCACATATGGACTCACGTCACATACTAGTAGACGTGGAGTAGTGTCTAGTCCTTATACGAACCTTGTATGAAGAAAACTAGGATGAACACGCATGACCAGGTCCTTGTTAAACTAACTTGAAAGTTTGTGTGTGGCTTAATTATAAGCTCAATAGGCTTAAATGAACTTATTGGAAGTAAACTTGAACTCTTAATCTAATTAAATAGTAAACGGGCCTAAACTTGGACTTCTAGTCAAATTTGTGAACATATAAGGCCCAACAGGCCCATAAAGGGCTTACGGCTTATAAATAAGCTATAAACAGCTTATTGAACTTAATTGGGCTTAATGAAACTTGTTTGTGCTAATAGACCCAAATTAGATAAGACTAAACTTTTAAAAACGGTTAACGGGCTTTTTAATGGACTTTAAGGCCCAGTAAGCTCAAATAAGCTCATCCGAGCTTATTTGTAAATTGTGACAGCATATATGGCTTATTGGAGTCAAATGAAGTCTATTACCACTTGTTAGAACTTAAACGGGCTTAAAATGTGATTTTTACAAGTTTAGGGACTAAAAGAGACAATATGTAAACTTAAGGGTCAAAACTGTCAAAAACTGTTTCCTAAAATTCTAGGGGCTGTTTTGACAACTCTGGAACTTAAAAGACTGTTTGAGGATATAAGCACTAAAAATATAATTGTTGGAAAGTTGGAGGACTAAATGTGTAAACTTTGAAACTTGAAGGTTTAAAAATGTAAATAGTATATATTTATTAAACCTAGGGGCTGTTTTGGTAACTATGGAAAACCTAAGGGTTATTTTATAAACAAAAGTGAATTTAATGAACACTTAGCAAATCGGACGAATTATATTCGGATATTATACAAGTAAACCTACGATTTAATAAATACGAATATTTATTAATAACTTTTATACGTATACAAGAATGTGTGAAATCGTATACCTTCCCAAGAGCCATCAAGTGAATATAAATACATAAAACATGTGCACCACCACACAAGTGATAACAGTATATATAAACTAGCAAGATATTGTAGTTTATACATTGAGTCTTTAGCCTAAATTTGCAGACTAAGACTGGCCGTATTTACTTAGGTATTTGACGGTGATTCATACTCGGATATAATTATCATTTTCAGAGGACTATTTACTAAGGTGAGTTCATAGCCCCATGTTTTACAATTATTTAAATGATTTACATCCTTGGGGTGAGAACATGTTTTGTTTTACAAATTGGACGCAAGTGTACATTTTATACCATGATTACGTGTTTGCCTAAGTAGCGATAACTCACTGATCCCTTTATCATAAACTGTCAATTACTAGATTATGAGCGCGAATGTTATAGATAGATCTATTTGGGATTGACAATCCCCGTTCGGGTGATTAGCTATTACTGGGAATGAACGTATACCATGTCGGATTTAGGATGTTTTGGGTTAGAACATCATTCACGGGCAATGTTGGCAAATTTATTGCATTCATACATGTCGAGCTTCAGTGTCATGAGCTTAGGAAAACGTAATTACTTTTTATGATGTTTGCATCTGTTGTTTAATCATACACATGGAAATCTTGCGGTCCTACACTTGATTTACATAAACCTATGAATTCACCAACTTTATGTTGATGTTTTAAGCATGTTTTTCTCAGGTCAATAAGACACGAGGTGCTATGATACATTGGTGGTCACTATTTGGAGAGAGTCAATACTAAAGATAAGATTTGTGGTCCTTATTACATTTTGGGGACAATTGTTATCAACCGAAATCTTATTATATTGTTGAACAATTTGAGGCCATGGGCTTATGTAACAAACAAGTATTTTGTTAATCTAATGTATCTTTTTCAAACGACACGTTTAGTGGTCTTTCTCATATCTTGTTCTATTGATCTATGAAGTAACGCCCTCGGATATACATTATATTCCGCTGCTACCCGCAATTTTGGGTGTTTACAGAATGGTAATCAGAGCCAAGGAATGTAGAGAACCAGGTCAAAAGTTTTTGTTTGGACTATAACCGTTTTCAAACACTGTTTTCACAAATGGGATTTGCGAGGGACATACATACATTACTTTTTTGCATCCAGGATATATGCTTACATGACATGCATTGGATCTCATGGATTCTCATCCTTGAATTTATTTATATCATATATATATATACGTTTTAAGGAGTAAGTCTCAACGGATCAAAACTCTTATAATTAAATCTTATAGATATAACATAGAGACCACTCTTATAATTAAAGCTTATAGACATATCATACCGATCTCTCTTATAAGCAATACTTATATAAGTTATTTTTGTTTTTACAGCAGTCATTTCTTCGGCATCATCTGCGGTTACCTACACTTCCGTCTACACCGACTCTGAGCCAGGCAGAGTCTTCTGGGGAGCTGATGATGAGGAGATATCTGAGAGAGGCATTCCATGGGTCATCGTCAGACTCCCTATATAGCCAGTAGCCCCACCGTCACTTGATTACATACCAGGCCTAGAGGATCCACATACACCGCTAGTTCCTCAGGACGAGGATGAGCGTGAGCCTATGTTCGTACAGGCACATGATACTGACTACATGCCAAAGCCTATATACCCTGAGTATATACCATTGGAGGATGAGCATGAGTTTCAAGCTGAGGAGCAGCCATTACCTCTTGTTGATTCACCTACTGCTGAGTCACCCGGATATGTTACTGAGTCGGATCCCAAGGAGGATCCAGAGGAGTACGAGGTTGATGAGACAGATGATGGTCCGGTTGACTATCCTATGGACGAGGGAGATGATGAAGATGATGATGACGGCAATTCATTTGGGGATGACGCCGATGATGAGGATGAGGATGATGAGGACGAGGAGGATGAGCACTTAGCTCCGACTGACTCTGCTGTTGTTGTACTTGCTGATGAGCCTGTTTCCCCACCTAAAGGAACATAGCCTGTTATACCACCACCCTCCACTGATATTACTATTAGGGCTAGGATTACCGTCCGGCCTCAGGCTTCCATATCCCTTCCACCAGAGGCAGAGGTTGAGAGACTTCTGGCCATGACTACTCCATCACCATCACCACCTATCTCACTATCACCACCCTCTGTAGGAGAGCGCCTTGCTAGGTGCATGGCCCCACCTGCACATTCATCACCACCACCTGTGCCATCACCATTACTACCATCATTTGGGTGTCCAACCCAAATCTAGACACTCAGGATAGCATCCACTCAGGCCCTTATTGATGCAGTTACTGCCGCATTACCATCACCTCCACTACTACCACTACCACAATCTCTATACATACCACTACCTGTTGACCATAGGGATGATATTCCCGAGTTCGAGCAGCCACCTCACAAGAGGTGGTGTTTGTCTACTTTAGGCTCCAGATATGAGATCGGGGAGAGTTCTACTGCAAGATCTACTGGAGATCAAGGGGTAGATTATGGGTTCGTCAGCACCGTAGATGCTAAAGCGAGATGGCAGGGGATTAGTAAGGTTGGGTATAGTATTAGGGATACTTGGGTAGGTCTGGCAAAAGCAGTTCCTAAGATAGCACATATGACCATGGGAGAGGTCAATACTAGGGTCATAGAGCTTCCTGAGCTCCATGAGCATGATACACAGGACTTGTATGCCTTACTAGAGGATGCTCAGGATAGTAGGTCTCGTATATCACAGCGAGTCGATATGGACTCGCAGTGGGTCGACTTACTTATGGGGGATATGATGACTATCCAGGAGATAATATGGATGGTGAAGGAGGAGGCTTATGCTTCCCGAGAGGCTTAGGCTCACTCGATAGGATTGAGTCAGGCGATCCATCAGGAGCTTCAGACCCACCGTGATCATGTGTATGCACACGAGACCCATCTCTAGGCACATCAAACATAGCTACAGCTGTAGGGTACTCTCATTTAGACACATCATCAGGTACATGAGACTCGCTTTCAGATGCAGTAGACTGAGATAGCAGCGCTTCGAGAGACTGACCGTAGGCGTCAGGCATAGATGGTAGAGACTCTCCGTGTGATAAGAGACATGAGGCGAGAGATGGGCGACATTATAACACCCCGTGTTTTAGGGTCATTGACGTCGTTAATAAATCCGCTATGTACCTTTTGTATAGTACGCGTTTGTTTTTAGTTGTAAACGTTAAGTTAAATCGCGTACGTTAAAAATTAGCGTTCAATGTAAACGGGCGTCAAACGATTAAATGTTTACATCAAACAAGTATTAAATAATTATTTTGAGAATAATTGTGGCCCTTGTTCGTTTTATTTTTTTATCGGATACGTAAATTATGTACGTTTCACGATAAAGTACGTTTAAGCATACCCGGAACCACAAAAATATATCTACGCTTCAACAAATACCCACAATTGTACCCAATACTCAAAGTTTATGTAAAACTTCAAGTATTTATTAAATTATTCAAATTCTTCATGAAAAAATTCAAATCAAACCCTACAATGTACAAATTGTACATTATATTCAATCTACATTTCATATAGCCTCAAAATAATGCAAGTATACACTAAATAAAAGACCAAAATATTTTTCCACCCCTCCCTCATTATTTTTGTGTATATGTATGTAATGGGGGACATTTAGCCACCAAAATTTCTAGTAAATCTTGTACAACACATCTCTAATTATGGCAAACCAAGACTAGGCTACATTTGACCAAGACTTTCCCCAAAACCCTCCCCTTTGTCCCTTGACCAATTACCACCCTGGAGCCTAATATTAACCTTTTCAAATAGTAACTTGTACCAGTCTAAGATAAATGAATGCCTAACTAGTAAAAGATAACACATACATAACAATTCCTAGTGTGAAAATCAAAGCAAAAACCCTCCCTTTTGCTTCTCTATAGCCACGACAACAAACACACTCTTTGGATAATCCATACCAAATTTTCTACAACCTATACACACCTACACACATCATTCATAAGATATTCTAAGAGGTTTCCAAGCATTGGTTAACCATATTCAAGTATTAATCAAGAAAAGGAAGATTAGGGTTTATTTGGAAAAGTTAGGGTTCATATTGTCAAGCAAGAGGTTTAAAATGCTAAACAAAGGGTTTAGCACCCTAATTTTTCAATCATCATCATTTATCATAAGTCTTCTATAACCTTTATACTTTCATTTTATTAGTTTTTTATGTAGAATGAATGTTCTATGTAGTGAAATCACCAATAAGGATAATGCCTTAACTTTTTAAAAGTGATCTTTTCTTGTAAACATGATTTATGGATTTGTACACATGTTATATGGATGGTATATTGAGTTTACAAAATGGATATAAGACTTGTACACACTTGGTTTATGTATAAAAAATGATTATGGACAAACTAGTAAATTAGGGTTACTTAATGAAGTTATGGTTTTTAAGTGTTATTATAGATTTATTAATCTTGTCACCTTGGACAAATTTTGGACTTATGGACTATATAAAATATATGATATAGTATATTAAGAGTGTGGGAAAAACTTGTGGAAATTACTTAGTTAAAAAGTATATAAGACAAGTTTAATAAATAAGTAAATATATAGATATTAAGGGGCTGTTTGGAATCGAATTCCAAACAGTGGATATTATGTTTTATAAATATTCTACATCTCGTGACGATTCCGAAAAGGTAAGAAACTTGTCAAACGGATAAATAACGAAAAAGTTACGCTAATTACGAGTTATACGTAGATTAAACGGATTATAAAATAACTTTTATAAAAAAATCTTATGAAACAGCAAGTTGGATATTTTTAACAAATAAAACACATTTTTAGGATTCTAAAATGATAAGAATCATGATTTTTCAATTAATAATGAAGAAGTTATGAATTTCGCGAGTATTCGGTAATTAAAAGTTTATAAAAATATTTTATAAACCTTTGAACCATAAAACACTCTCATGACAGAAACTTTTATTTTTGTAAACCTTATAAATTGATAGAATTTTCAATAACAAGAACGTACTCGAAAGAATCGCTAAAAACGGAACTATAACGAATAAAATACGACGTTTACGGGTTTTACGATAACTAAAACTATAAAAATAACTTTATAACTGATGTGAACAGTAAAAAGTACTGTTCATCAGAGGATCAAAAATATGAAAATGTCAAATTATGATAACTCGTCCTAATACGAAAGCGTGGGCATAAGAAACGTCAAAATCGGGCTTAAAACGCAAAAGTTATGCTATATTTACTACAACGGATATTATAAACGTTTTTACTTATTAAACACAATTTTACCAAAACAATTATTAGAAGTGAACTATCTAGAATATAATGTGGATTATCAAAGTACTATATTAACTAGGGAAGTTTTCATAATGATCCTCTTCGGGGTGCGAATCGACGAGTTGTTTTTGGATTTACGATTTAAAGTGGTCCTAGCTCCTCATACGCACTAACGATGACCTCTTAAATTATGATAGCCCGAACGATAGTATGATGTAACTAACATAGACTTGTATATGATGTTAGTTAATCAAAGCGATTAGTGCTTATTACGACCTGATTTAATTAGGTTGTATTTGAATCATTTACGTGACTCAACCCGAGTCCGAGCAGCCACCTCGCAAGAGGTTGTGTTTGTCCACTCTAGGCTCCAGATATGAGATCGGGGAGAGTTCTACTGCCAGACCTACCAAAAGTTGAGGGGTAGATTATGGGTTTGTCAGCACCGTAGATGCTGAAGCGAGATGACAGGGGATTAGTGAGGTTGGGTAAGGCATTATGGATACTTGGGTAGATCCGGAAGCAGTTCCTGACCTACCGGAAGTCGAGGGGTAGATTATGGGTTTGTCAGCACCGTAGATGTTGAAGCGAGATGACAGGGGATTAGTGAGGTTGGGTAAGGCATTATGGATACTTGGGTAGATTCGGAAGAGGCAGTTCCTGAGATAGCACCTATGACCGTGGGAGAGGTCAATACTAGGGTCACAGAGCTTGCTGAGCTCCATGAGCATGATACACAAGACTTGTATGCCTTACTAGAGGATGCTCAGGATAGTAGGTCTCGTATATCATGGCGAGTCGATATGGACTCGCAGCGGGTCGACTTACTTATAGGGGATAGGATGACTCTTCAGGAGACAGTATAGATGGTGGAGGAGGAGGCTTATGCTTCCCGAGAGGCTTGGGCTCACTCGATAGGATTGAGTCTGGCGACCCATCAGGAGCTTCAGACCCACCGTGATTATGTGTATGCACACGAGACCCATCTCCAGGCACATCAGACACAGCTACAGCTGCAGGGTACTCTCATTCAGACACAGCATCAGGTACATAAGACTAGCTTTCAGATGCACCAGGCTGAGATAGCAGCGCTTTGAGAGACTGACCATAGGCGTCAGGCACAGATGGTAGAGACTCTCTGTGTGATGAGAGACATGAGGCGAGAGATGGGCGACATGCAGACCGAGTTGCTAGCACTGCGAGGATAGCGGAGAGCTAGAAAGCCAGCACCAGATACTAGGATTCCAGATCATCAGGATGCTTCTGGGGATGCTGACAGTCACGTCTAGTAGTTTATGTTATTATCTTGCTAGGTCATTATACAGGCATGTTAAGTATTAGGGGTTTTTTCTCGCTAGCATAGCCTTAGATCTTTTGTATCGTATTTTGTGTAATCAGAAACTATTTCATGTAAAAAAATTCTAAGTTATGAATGAAATAGATGTATTATATTGTATTATATACCTCTCTTGTGTTAACATCACATCTATAAATTATTATGTACCTTGTTATGATTGTGACCTCACGTGTTGTCTCTTATGATTTAGACGAATCATGGCACCTGCGACAAGACGAGGATCGAATACTACTCCTAACAACACCAACCCAAACAACATGACCCCGGAATCTATCCAAGCTATGATTGGTCAAACCCTTATGCGAAACTCCACTAATGGAGATGGAAGCCACAGTTCAAACGGGGATAACCGAAGGAATATGCAAACTGCGCGCCCTTGTTTTTATGCTGACTTTATGAAGTGTCAACCTTTGAACTTCAAGGGGACTGAAGGCGTGGTCGGTTTGACATGGTGGATTGAAAAGATGGAGTCAGTTTTCAATATCAGTGGTTGTGCAATTGAGAATCAAGTAAAGTTTGCCACCTGCACTCTGTTAGGTGCTTCTTTGACTTGGTGGAATGGTCAGATAAGAACCTTAGGTCCCGAGGCATATGCAATGACTTAGGAAGTACTCAAGAAAAAGATGACGGACAAGTATTATCCGCAGGGTGAAATCAAGAAACTAGAAATCGAGCTGTGGAACCTAAAGGTCAAGGGGAACGATGTTCCAGCATACACTAAACGTTTCCAAGAGCTAACCCTGATATGTACCAAGTTTGTTGCCAACGAAACCAAGAAGGTTGACAAGTACATCAGTGGACTTCCTGACAACATTTATGGGAACGTCAAATCTGTCAGACCCAAGACGTTGGATGAGACTATTAAGTTGGCCAATGACTTAAAGGATCAGAAACTCCGCACCTACGTAGAAAGGCAGTCTGGTAATAAGAGGAAGGCTGATGATTCATCCAGAAACAACCATGGTCACCAACAACAACCCTTCAAGAGGTAGAATGTCGCCAAGGTCTACAATATGGGGACTAGTGAGAAGAAACCCTACGGGGGAAACTTGCCCAAGTACACCAAGTGCCATTTTTACCACAATGGCCCGTGCACCCATAATTGCCACAAGTGCAATAAGATAGGGCACTTTGCCCGCGATTGCAAGAGTACTGGCAACACAAATGTTGCAAATGCTCAGAAGGGCAATGGGGCAGCTCCCAAAGGAAATGGTTGTTTTGAGTGTAGAGCACCAGGGCATTTCAAGAGAGATTGCCCAAAGTTGAAAAATAAGAATAGGGGAAACGGGAACGCACAAGGCTGGGTGTATGCGGTTGGAAACGTAGAAAAGAATAGGAACGCAGCAGGGAACCCGGACTCCAATGTCGTCACAAGTACGTTCCTCTTAAACAACCGCCATGCATCTATCTTGTTTGACACTGGCGCCGATAGAAGTTTTATATCTATCACATTTAGTTCCCTGATTGACATTGTCCCAACTCTATTAGATAATAGTTATGATGTAGAACTAGCTGATGGGAAAATAGTCAGGATAGACACTATATTACGGGGTTGCACTCTAAATTTCTTAAACCATTCGTTCAACATAGATCTAATGCCCGTATAATTGGGTAGTTTCGACTTCATTATTGGTATGGACTGGTTAAGAAGATGTCACGCCGTGATCATGTGCGATGAGAAACTAGTTCGAGTTCCCTATGCAAATGAAACTTTGACTTTTTAGGGTAACGAAAGTAACAATGGGAGAGAATCTCGGTTGACTGTTATCTCATGTTCAAAAGCTCAAGAGTACATGGCAAAGGGATGCCAGGTCTTTTTGGCGCAGATATCCGCCAAGAAAGAGGAGGACAAGTCGGAAGGAAAACAAATAAAGGACATACCAATTGTCCAAAATTTTCCTAAAGTTTTTCCCGAAGACTTGCCAGGACTTCCTCCGGCTCGACCAGTGGAATTCCAAATCGACTTAATTCCAGGAGCAGCACCCGTAGCTCGAGCACCGTATCGATTGGTTCCATCCGAAATGAAGGAATTATCGGAACAATTACAAGAGCTTTCCGACAAAGGATTCATAAGGCATAGTTCCTCACTTTGGGGAGCCCCGGTCTTGTTTGTTAAAAAGAAGGATGGGTCATTCAGGATGTGTATCGACTATCGTGAACTAAATAAACTAACAGTAAAGAATCGTTATCCACTCCCGAGGATCGACGATTTATTTGATCAACTCTAGGGATCCAGTATTTATTTGAATATAGATCTGAGATCAGGATATCACCAGCTTAGAGTACGAGAGCAAGACATTCCAAAGACAGCATTTCGAACTCGGTATGGCCATTACGAGTTCCAGGTTATGCCATTCGGACTGACAAATGCACCTACAGTATTCATGGACCTCATGAATCGAGTGTGCAAGCCTTACTTGGATAAGTTCGTAATTATCTTCATCGATGACGTACTTATTTATTCAAAAGATGAAAGAGAGCATTAAGAACACCTTAAAGCAATT
>BQNB010197359.1:0-11218 GCA_026074375.1 Tanacetum coccineum | reverse complement strand
TGCGTTTACATGGTTGATTACAAATTTGTTGCATACTCATTTACATAATTCGCTATGGGATACATTATTTGACTTCATTTTTGTCACAAATACATACTTTACATTCGAAACAATTGTCGGATTACGATTGGATTGGCGCCTGCGGGGCCAATAATCATTACTGCCCGGGTGTTCTTGGAGGGAACACCCATGAGGGGAACACATTATTTTAAATCACGGCCCGGGTGTTCTTGGAGGGGACACCTGTGATGGGTACATACAAGTCTACGTCACAGCGTTATGAACTGTAAATCACTTGGAGGGTGAGCGCGAATGTTATAAAATAGATCTATTTGGGATTGATAATCCCCGTTAGGGTGATTCGTTATCACTCGGCAAACGAACGTTATAGCATGTTGTCTGCGCGCATGTTATGAAATAGATCTATTCGGGATTGACAACCCCCGTTCGGGTGATTAGGTATCACTGGGAACGAACGTTATAACATGTCGGATCACGTTGGGACTACAGGGCCCCCAACAAATACATATGAATTCTTACTTTTATTATTAGCTTCAGTTTCATTAACTTAGAGTAATCGTAAACATTGTTTTATACTCACATGGATATTTTCTTTGCCTTGAATAAAGTGGCAATACATACTTGAAACATTTTGGTAACATAAAATGTGTCGTGCATTCTTTATAAATCTTTGGGATTTTTAAATGGTACTGTGATGATACGGTGGACAAATACATTCAGTTGAAACTTACATTCATAATTAAACTAATCTATGAACTCACCAACTTTAATGTTGACACTTTTAAGCATGTTTTTCTCAGGTGAATTAGATGCTTGGATTATTTGAAGTGCATTGGAGTCTTTACATTCAAGGTTTTCATGGTGATGCAATTATGGGACAACTATTATTTTGATTTCAAAAAATCAACGAGATTGTTTTACAAACGATACTTTTTAGAGGTCGTTCTCTTGTATCTAGCGCTGTGTCTTATGAAGTAGCACCCCATGTGGTATTCCGATGCGTTGTCTTATTTTTGGGGGTGTTACATTTGTTCATCAGATGTAGTTGCAATGGGAGGAGCCTCATGTTCGTCAACAATTTGAAGATGTAGAAAGCGAGTCTTCATGAATTTGAGTCGGTTGTGCAGCGGAATTGATGGGTGTATTAGAAAACGTCTTCTCAAAATATTCTTTAAACATTGGACCGAACAAATTATCCAAATCTTCTTTTGATGGAGTATTTATCTCTTCTACTGATGAATTGTGATTTATGAATCATTGAAGCTCGGGTTCTAAACAATCGTGTTCAGAAGCCATAGCTATGAGCTCGTCAAACTTGACATTTATGGTTTCCATAATCTTTTTAGTGCATCTATTATAGATTCAAAACCCTCTTGATGTTTCTGAAAAACCAATAAAGACCCCAATGTCTGCTTTTGGTTTCATTTTTCCAAGATCGTCTCGGTCATTTGTTGGATAACACAATGAACCAAACACATGAAAATATTCAGCATTCGGCTTTCTACCTAGTAATAACTCATAAGGTGTTTTGTTATGTCGTGTATGAATGATTGATCTATTTTGAGTAAAACAAGTGGTAGCCACTGCTTCAGCCCAAAGAAATTCAGGTAATCGAGAAAAGATAAGCATCGTTCGAGCAGCTTCAACAAGAGTTCTATTACGTCTTTCAACTACTCCATTTTGCTAAGGCGTTCGAGCAGTTGAAAATTGTTGCATGATGCCTAACTTTTCATAATGAGCTTTAAGAGTTGCATTTTTGAATTCAGTACCATTGTCTGTACGAATCTTGCAAACTTTGGCTTTATAATTCAGTTGAGCTTGAGCAATGAACTTCTTTATAATCTCTGGAGTTTCATCTTTCGAATGAAGAAAGTAAACCCATGTATATCGAGAATAATCATCCACGATCACAAGAATATACTTCTTTCCATTGATTGAAGCTACCCGCATTGGACCGCATAAATCCATATGAAGTAATTCCAATTTGGAGTGATCACTTGGAACTAATTTGAGTGGATGAGAAGCTTTCTTGCTTTTTCCTCTTTCACAAGCAGAACAAAGGTGATCTTTTCCATATTTAAACTTTGGAAGACCATCAACCAAGTCAAGTCTGGTAAGATCGTTTATGGTGCCAAAATTAAGATGTGAAAGTCTGCGGTGCCATAACCATGACTTTGTCGAAGTTGCCTTAGACATTAGACAAACGGGTGAAGAAGCAGCCATGTCAGAAATGGAGATAGTATATAAATTTGATTCACGATCGCCTGTAAGCAAATCATCTCCTTCCAGATTACGCACGTAACATGTCTTAGAACGAAAAGCCACTTCTAAATCGCCATCACAAAATTGTCCAACGCTAAAGAGATTATGTCCAAGGCCTTCAACATAATATACATGACAAATAGTGATATTGCCCTGTATATAATCACCATAGCCTGTGATTGCTGCAAAATTATCATTTCCAAAGCGAACGGTGCCCATGAATTTCTCAATGAAATTTTTCAGCAGTGATCGATCACCCGTCATATGCTTTGAACAACCACTATCAACAATCCACAGAACAATCTGAACTACCTGCAACACAAGAAGAAACAACACATGGACAAGTGGGCAATTTGACTACCCATTTCTTAACAGAGACCGATTGTTTTTCAGATGAACGACTATTCTGACCATTTGGGTTTGTGTTAACAGGAGACCAAACAACATTTGGTTTTGATTCAAACCATTTTTGCCAGATCAAATTCGACTAGTTCGAATCTTGTTCTTCATGTATGTGCTAAAAGACTTATCTCATACATATCTTCTCTTTGAACTAGAAACCTTATCGTTAGCTTTTGAGATGCTTCCGACATCAATCTTAGGTTTAGAGACTACATGAGTAGTATCTAAAGACTTAGATGGTGTTGACTCCTTTAAAAACCTAGTCTTGTGAACTACATAAGTAGTATCATAAGATTTTGGTGTTCTAGATTTAGTGGATAAGGGTCTACGAACATTCGAACGCACCAATTAATTTATAATTGCAAAACAATAATCATGGCATGTAATAAGCACAATTTTGCATACAAAAACACATAACAAAGTTTATCGCATTTAGAAGCGTTTGTAACATCAACATCAATTACATTCACTTTGTTTGAGATAACATTTTGAGATGTGATATCTGTTTGCTTATTTTTCCTAACATAAACTGCTACTTTCTTTGTTGGCTTCTTAGAGTTAGCTAAGACACTATTCTTGACATGTGCAATCACCTATTCATTTCCCTTCTAACACTAGAATGCCAGCATTTCATTCCTGTAGAAAGATAAAATTAATGCTTAAGCCTCGTTTGTTTGTGATTCATGTGTTGTGACAACTTTGTACATTCCAGGTGCTATGACATTCTTGTTTGAATTTACCCCTATTTGGTTGGTAGGTAAAGTCTGTAAAGTGATTGGTTTTGACAAGACATGATTTTCTTCTGATTTTTGAACATCCGTTTTCTTTTGAAGAAACATGTTTTGATGTAATGGTGTGACCAAAGATGAGGTTTGAGAAACCATTTGTCCTTTGTTTTTAACTTAGTATTCTACAGACTTACCTTTTTCAATATTTGTGCAGCGTCTAGTTTTTTTTAACTCATATATGGTAAACAAAAGATTCTGATTCTCAGCACGAATTGCACCATATGCATATGTTTTCTCAGAGACATGAGCAATTAATTCGTCCATTTCCGTTTGAGTTTGAGACCGTGTCTTTTTTATTGAATTAAAAAGCTTTTGATATTCTAACTTGACATTGTCACATTCTTTTATCAAAGGTTGCACCGTAAAATCCAAAGACACGTTCTCTTCTTCAAGTTTTTCCATTTTTGAAATCCAAGAATAATCAAGAGGAGTTGTGTTTTTATTCTTAAAACTTGAATCCCATTTCTGTTTTTCTTTTTCATGTTGTAACTTTAATTCAAAATCAACACTTTGCTTTTCACATCTTTGAACCTCTTTTTTAAGAATTTTTATTCTTGCTTGCAAACCCTCTTGAATCTCGTTGGATTTCTTTTTAAGTTGTTCATTTTCATCATGGAGTGAATTGTCTACACATTCATGATTTAACAAGACACTTAATTCAACTTCATGCTTGAGAGATACTTCAAAAAGTTGATCTTTCAAAAAATTATTTTGCTTCTCTAGTTCACAAAATTCACTTTATGTAGACTCAAAAACATCTTTCATCTCTTTTATATCCCTCTAAAATAGTGTCTTAAAGAATTCAAAATAGAACTGCAACTCGTTTGAGTTGATCTTGACAAAAATCATTGAGTTTGTCTTTTCCTTTCATTTGAAGTATAAAAAATGCTTACTCGTTTACAGTTCTTTTGAATTAATTCAGATAGCCTTTGAAAACAATTGTTTATCTTATCTAACTCAATGATCAAAGGTGACTCACTCGGCATTGATACTGGAATAGAAGGAGTTGCATTTGAATTCTTGTTAGAAGGAATAAAAGAAGATGGAAAATATTTTTGCTCAGCAGAAATTTCTTTTTGAGGAACAAAGTCTTTATAGAGAGCAATTATTTTGTGGTGCATAAACAAATTGACCAACAATTCTGTTTATTTGCAACAGCAATTGGATCATTCATTTTTCATACTTTTTGTTGACTTTTGGAAGCATCATCAAGAGTGTCTTCAGTATCTCTAATATTCAAAGAAATCTCTGAATTACCTAAACTAGAGGCAAGATATAACTTTGGACATTGAGAAATTACTTGCTTGAGTGTATAAGGATTCGGGTACCCCCAAGCCATGTTTTAATTCCTGAACATACACAGAAATGCTTTGGGTCCAACATAAAACAATCCCTTGTGAAGGACTGCCAAGTTTTCAGAATTAATTCAACATTCTTTTTCAGTTTGGCCTCAAGATCTAGAACAGTGTCATGATATTTATCCTTATTTTCACTCATTTCCCCTTTTAAAATTGAATGAGTTCTTTTTGAAGTTCCTCAATTTTTGGTCCGTTTGTAATCTTTGACATCTAAATCTAATTTTCTCGTTGTTTTTCAAGATATCGAATAATAATTCGATCACGACACAAATTGAGACTGGGCATGTTGACTAAAATGTTTTGCTCGTTTATCGCCTCAAAAGAAAAATTCGTTGAGAAAATATTATCCCCGATTAAGTATTCCCAAAACCCGAAACCTATCCTTATACAACTCAAGCTGACTGAACAAAGTCGTGTATTTGTTTTTGAACTTTTGAGCAAAAATTTTGTTGTTTTTCAGCTTTCTGATAGCCTTTTTCTACTAATTGCTCCTAACACACATAGATCAGGAACAGGTGATCTTTTTCAGTACTGCCATATATAACAAACTCTATTAGGTGAATCAAATACAAAATAACGCTATCATTTGATCAACACCAAAGACTGTTAATAATTTTAGTATAGTGGAAACATTGATCTTCATTTTCATTGTTGGAAGAAGAAGAACCTCACATATAAATGCATAAATCATAGCTTAGCCCATCAACAGTAGTTGTTATCAGCTGTTGAATTCCCGGTCATTAAGCAATGTTAGTACAGAGCTCTTTAATTTCTCCATCATTGAAGCATTCAGCAAAGAGAAAAATCATTCCCACATCGATAAGAATTACTCCAGCTTCATCCTTTTTTTGCATCAACATTTGTTCCATGAAGTATATCAGTTCCCAAACTCTTGTCTTTGGACCATTCCCTAGCATAATGTCCCTTTTTACCATTGCAGTTGTATCATTGGACCATTTGAAGTGTTTTTTCCTAAAGACGAGGTTTTCAAAGAGTCCTTGACATTTTCCGTCTCATTAGGAGCATCCGACCAACTCTCCGATTTTCCTCCTGAACAAAGCTCGTCTATTATTCTTCCACCATTTACAGAGTTCCTACTTGAATATTCACCTGTCTCCTTGAATTTATTTGCTTGGTTTCTGGGTAATTTGGATGAAGTGCTAAGGCGATTATTGTTGGAGTAGAAAAATTTTTGAGTAATGACTCGAGCAGTAACAACATTGCAGATTTTAGAGATCTTCAGAATTGGTGTAACATCATCCTCTATATTTATCTTCATAATATAACTACAGACGTTGGGAATAATGTCACGTAATAAGACGATGAGTTTTCCTAGGAAGATAAACTTAGTGTGGCCTACGAGAGCCCAAAGGATCATGAGATTTTTCTAACTCTTTGCTCTTGAGACATTAACAAGTTTTCTCGAATTGCAAAGATAAACAAAAGATCATCAAACGTATCCACATGTTAAATGATTAGCAAGACTAACCTTGGGTAACATATTTCAACCATTCCGGTTGCAGCTATTTATAAACTTTTGTGTAAATAGTAACAATTATGAAATGCCTGATCCATTTCTTTCAAATCGTTCATTAGACTGAGCAAACAATTGTCAAACTTCCCCTGTGTTCAGCAACGAAACTGAACAAATTCCGTTTGTAAAACGAGTTTCACATATCAACTTATGTTTTGTATAGGTTTCCCCTCATAAGACTTCCAAACTCTTTCCACATGTCCCATAGCCTAAATTCAAGCTCCACAAGAATTTATAAATGTCATTGATATAGAAAGAATAATCAGATTCATGAGCTCCCTCTCAGCATCAATAATCAATAACCACTCCTTGTAAATCTTCAGCAGTTGTGCAATTTCAGAACATAGATTTGTTAGGAAAGGAAACAGCTCAAACTGAAAGGACCTTCATCGTAAGTGCTTTGTTAAGCCACTTTTGGTTTTCCCGCTTTTGATTTATGTATCGTCTAAATTCCCGTGTAACCCTTGATTACTCTCATTTTTAGAGTAAAATCCCCTAGAACAACCTGTTGAGCCATTCTTTTCTTTTTCTACACCATATTATATGTTTCGTTACACCTTTGCACCTTAGCCTACCGTGTAGATTAAGCCTATTTTAATCAATGTTGCTAGTTGCTTTCGTGTAAAGTTTTGTATTTCCTGTGTCAAAGTGAAATTTTTCTATCTCTGTAATGGTCGGGAAATTGCACAATGCAATGGGAAAAATATGTAGCTCGTAAGTTTTGCTACTTTCGCGATTATGAATCATGTCCGAAGAAGAAGTGTTACAAGGAAAAGATTATCCGGACGAATTATGATAGTGAAGACGGTGGAATTAAACCGAGATTTATGATGTATTGTTGAAAAAAAATGAGAAAGAAGAAAAATAGTCGGTTTAAAAGAAGTTTATACCAAAGAAATCACTTGGAATGATCGATTATTCATTGATACGTTACAAATATCAACGATGTAAAGTCTTGAAAAAAGTGGCCGATATCACCACTTATTATGTAAAAGTATGTAAAGAGCGGGATGATAAGTGGAAATTGACCGTATGGGAACCAACATAGGGTGTCTATTGTGACATATTCTATTATCGAGGCTTTTGTCATATTTTTCGAGTCTTTATCATGGAACAGTCGGGGGAAAGTTACTAGCAACCGTACCTTATTTGTTGGCTTAATCTATTTGTTTCATGAATTTTTTTAAAACCTATTTTACTTCCCTTTCTTAGCAACTAACCTTAAGATCTACTCAAACGAGGACTTGTACGAGCATGCATGTCTATTCTGTCGTTACGGCCATGTATGCGTGTCTCAGCTGCCTTGTTGGATGACGACTTTCGGTGAAAGTTAGAAGCTCCCTACCCTATATCGTTCTTCATCCTAACTGCTGGTTAAACACGAATAGGGATGTGATCGGATTGTATGTGTCAATTCCGTCATTACGACCGTGTATGTACGATGCAGCTACCATGTTGGTGTGGTACTTATGGTGAAAGACTATTGAATGATCAACCCTAAGCCTTCTTAACTCAATTTATCTTTTGACTTGTTTCTCCTTAGATTTAGCGGTAGAGATGTGTATCCTTGCCAAGCATATGATAGAAAACTAATCACGACCGAGAAATTGAGCATACCAATTAAATGTTGCACCCTAGATTAGTTGAGTGATCTGAGTTTTTTCATTTCCATATTTCGTGAGGACTTGGATAATACAGTGATTAGACAAAACGATGCTTTAAATGAAAAAACCTTAACTTCGTTGGGACACTATTTTACATACACTAAAACTTTTTCTAAAATCAACATGAGGACAAGAAGGAATCAAGTGGGGGGATCTCTGATTACATCAAATAACGTCACATTAATAATATCATTTATCCCATCTGGTTTGTCCACATTTTTATATAATTATTGCATTATTTTGGTACTTAAATTGCTTTAAAGTTTATAAAAGCAGTAATTCAGGGTGTTTTATAGACAAGCTAAAAGGCGCATAATTTGGAGCTAAAACAAAGATATTTGAAGATTGCTGATTTCTGACCAATACGCCGTATCCAACTAAAGAGATACGGCGTATCAGCGCCAAAGACTTCATAAGAAAACGTGTTTGACCAATTCCCAATACGGCGTATTTGACTACTTCCATACGCCATATCCATGAAGATAACTATTCAAAGATACGGTAAATAAAGTAAATTAGGAATGATATCACTGATTGATTGAGAACGTAGCACGCACTCTAAGGAATCCAACCCTATACGACGTTTCGACCTAGCCAAATAGTGAAGAGTTAACGAGTCTTTTTCAGACACTATATCAAAAACGAGTTTTCAGTGTGCAATATCATATTCTATATACCATACTCATTAAAGAAGAATTTTAGAAGAGAAGATCAGCCACCAAGGTCAAGCATTGATCACGAATCTATAGAAGACATCGTGTAATTTTTACTCTTTTATGTCGTTCATTTACATTGTTGATTACACTTTGTATAAATTACAATGTTGTGTGCTAATACCCTGCTGGTATTAGCATCTTTAACGAAAGTTAAATGTTTAGCTGTTTTCAATACTATTCTTAATTTATAAAATTGTTTAATTATGTTTATCACCTCATACTTGTTTATGTGTTTGAATATGCGACCTATCATTCAACTGGGTCTAGTGATACCTAAAAAGTAATCTAGATACCGGGATAGCTCTCCATATCGTGTTTTATATTACTAGACCAATAGGATCACAAATAACATTCTGTCTTTATCTTTGAATTATGAGCTTAGTTGGACCGGTAGGTGACCCGTTTATGTTTCAGCAATCATGCTCTTAATTAACTGATAAAGATTTGAATAGTGGACTACCAGTATATAAAACACCATCAAACAATAAGTGGGTAAAGTCCCGTTAGGCTAGGGTTTTAACAGGATCACCACTGCTTTGATTCCCTAAGATAGATTATAATTAAACTAAAGGATGCTTTATGCGGATGCGTTAATTGTGACAGGATTAATCGTGTCTAGGTCTTAGGATGATGTCCCGCCTAAGTCTTAAGAATGATATGCCACTTCGAGATAAGTAAATCATTGCACTAAAACAAACAAACCAACATTGAACTGGATTTAATATGGCTAATACAGTTTTCTATCATTTGGCTTGTACCGCTTTTCTATCTTCTAATTTTCTTCTTTTGTGTTTATTGTGTATTGAATTGATATTTGTCACCACCAAACCTGTGCCAGTCTCTCAGGCTGAAAACCCCCCATATCATTAGACAACGTATATAACATAGGTTTAACCAGTAAATAGACTAATTAGAACTAATTAAAATACTGATAAAATATTGGATTAATGTTTTACTCTTAGTGTTCGACACCCTACTTACCGCGAAACTCCATCTTGACCGGGTACACTGCCCATTAAAGTGTTATTTTAGGTTTGTCGGTAAATATAAATGTAAAACTTAACAATCAAATAATTGACCCTACACGATAGCACATCAGCGAATCACTTCAATTATGCATTCCAAGTATCATATTAGTTATACATTACTATATCTTAGTTCTAATTATACAAAAATTGCTTGAAAAGTTAAAATCCCTAAATTATTTGATTTGTGTAAAATCAAAACCCTAGACACGAAATTAAAGAGAAAATAAGATGAAATCACTTACAATAGTATTCTTAGATTGATGATTTGTTGATGATATTTGTGATTAATTGCTCCATCTGCCTCTAATTATTATTTAGTATGGAGGGTTTTAGTGTTTTAGTTTGTGGGTATGTTTGGATAATAGTATTTGTGGTCCCGATTTGTTCAAAAACTGGTATTTACCCGCATTCTGAGACTCACGGATCTACCTAAAATGGGACGGATCTCCCTAATGGTGGATCTATGATCCGCAGGTGTCCAAAAATATGGACAGAGTTGATTTTTGAGCAAATTGAGATAAGGTGTTGTGTTTTTGGCAATTGAAGTATTTTATATTTACTATTGGGGGTGTGTGATTCAATTTTCGAAGTCGACGTCCAAGTTTTGAGTGTGTTAATTTCCCGATAGAATTTTGACGTAGTCGATCCTACTAGGAGTGTGTTAATTTTTTTTGCATATATTTGACCATTGCTAATAACACAATCATTATGAACATTTAGACTCAACAAAACATCTTCAACACAAGTGTGAATTATAGTTCGATGATTGTTCTTTTTGTCTTCTTCAATCGATTTTGTAGTTTCATGTATTGACCATACATGTAGATTTTGAAAATATCTATGGTCATTTATTGATATTTTTTTCATCTAGTAAAACTCTAATCTTGATTGTGTTCATGATCGAAAGTTTGTAATTGGAACATGTAATTAAAATTAATATCTTTTGAATAATGATTAATTACTTCATTAGATCTCCACTTACGATTATTATTGGGAGGATGGAGGATCACTATCCATGATGAGTTCATCATTCCTAATCCTAATCTTAAATAATTAAATACTTCACGTTTTAAGGGTTTAGTTAATATGTCAGCTGGGTTATCTTCGGATGCAACTTTCTCGATAGAAATGTTGCCCTTTGGATGTTGTCGTGAAGAAAGTGATATTAAATCGATTGCACCTTTATTGTCGCACATAATCGGAACTTCATCGAGGCATATGTCATAGTCGATGAGAGCTTGTTTCATCCATAGTGCTTGCTGACACGGCTTTCCAGCGCATACGTATTTGGCTTCGGTCATGGAGATAGCAAGGGCCGTTTGTTTTTTAGCGAACCAAGATGTTTAACAACATCCCATGAACGTACAAACGCCACTAGTGCTTTTACGATCAACGTAATCACCCGCGTGGTCGGATTTGACATAAACTATAGTTTATATTCCGGT
>BQNB010197356.1:0-11218 GCA_026074375.1 Tanacetum coccineum | reverse complement strand
CATTTCAAAACATTTGCATCATTTATATCCCAATTTAAAAACGGAAAAATGGGTCTATGAAACTCACCTAATGCACAGCTGCTTCACGAATTCCTTTAAATTAACTAAACATAAATAAAACACGTGTCACACGTGATTAGGCTAAATGCCTAAGACGATGTAACAATCAATTGATAGACTTCTATGTTCATATTATGATTATAAACCCTTTACCACACTTCCAATATCTCACTTATACCTTAATATCCTTAATTCATTTATCCAAGTTTTCTAGCTTTTTGGCAAAATTTTGTAGTCACTTCATGACTACAAATAAAATACTAAATCATCAAATTGTTTTTCCCTACTTCATTCCTTACCTTCCTAATGGGTTATGAACTACTGTAATTTTTTAGAAAAAAATAATATTGAGTCTAACTATTTTATAAAAATTCAACATCACAATGTACTCAAATTCGGATCTGGACGCACACTAAAAAGTTTGATTTTTCTAAAATACTTAAAGAATGTTTTAGGACTTGTGCTTTGAGCTAGAGTTAATAGACACATAAAATATGATCTCTGATTTTTTTTCAAGCCTTGACTCAACTTCTAAGTAGGGGTTTTACTCCTCGAAATCAGACCCAAATTTACTATTTCGACAACTTTTCTTGCAAAAATTATTTAACTAACTTTCCGACCTCAAAACCTTTCGTGGATGGACTTTTTGAAAACTATACTCTTTGAACTTAATTTTAGACACAAGCTTCATATAAAAACTCGTTTTTATCAATGAGATATCATTCGTTTAACATGACCTAAAATTCTGCCAAACCCTAACTCTTAATCTAACGCGTTCTAAACCTAACCGGTTACACCAATACACTTCTAATCTAACCACAAACAATCCTACATGGTTTAATATCATTTAATTACAGAAAGTTATAAATGATATTTATCCATCAAATCATTATTACTAATAATAAGAAGATTAAACAAGAACGGGATTAGAGATCATACCTAAAACCTTTACCCGATTACACTTGAATCAACACACTAAATTCTTAAATTTTTTTCCTTCTTGGGGGGTTTGGCCGATTAATAGAAACAAGAGGGGAGAGGACTAATTTTTGTATTTATAGGCTAAACCTAATTCCTAATCCTTATCTAATACTAGTTTGTGTTTGACTTGGACTTCTTTTTTTCTCTTTTTTCTTCTTAAAATTGGCCCCTTAATATATATATACATGTATATATACATGTATATATACATGTATATATACATGTATATATATATATATATAATCGTAAAAAAATTATTATTAAATGTATAATTACCCTTATTTTGTTATTTAAAAAAAAACCCTTTATTAATTTTGTAAACCTTTTAAATAAAAACTAGTTTTAAACTTACTATTTATAAATTCCATTTCATATATTACTTTCCTAATTTAGAAAGACTAATGGTTAACTAATTTAAATACTAAACTTAATTCACCCCTAGGAACACGCTATATTTTCATTACGCTCATACTACAATTATTTACCAAATAACACGATAACGCATACAATCATGCCATCATTTCCATAGTCACAAAATGTGAACGAAATGAAATAGCTACTAAAACTACAACTTAATCACACTAAGATGAACACACATCACGGATTGATATCAAATACGTACTTAAGATCACATTAGCTCACAATTATAACACACGTAAATACTTTAGTCAACTCTAAAGGTTTGACTAACATGCTCAAGTCACGGTTGTCACATTAAAGGGGCTAAAGAACTTAGGAGATAACTTATTTTGTTTCCCTTTCCTTAAAGAAACTTGTCTATGTGGTTGTAGCTTCAAAAAGACCTAATCACCAAAATCAAACTGCTTATCAGTTCTTCCTTTATCAGCATGAGATTTCATTCTACTTTGGGCTCTGCTAATATGAAATTTCAATGCCTCCACAGCTGCTTCCCTTTCTCTCAGAGTCTTATCCACCAAATCTATTTTGCTTTCTCCTCCTATGTATGGAATATTAACTGGTGGTGGTTTCCTATATATTGCTTCATAAGGAGTTGTATGAATGAAAGTATGGAAGTTAGTGTTGTACCACCATTCAGCCAATGATAACCATTTAACCCATTACTTTGGTTGTTCACCAGTCATACACCTAAGGTAGCACTTTAAACATCTATTAACCACTTCAGTTTGACCATCAAACTATGGATGATATGCAGTATACATATTTAATTTGACTTGCAATAGCTAGAATAACTCCTTCTAAAATAAGCTTACAAAAATCTTGTCTCTGTCTGACATAATGTTCATTGGTAATCTATGAAGTTTGTAGATATTATCCAAGAATAGTTGAGCCACTTGAGATGCAGTGAAAGGATGAGAGAGTGCCATGAAATAGGAGTACTTGCTCAATTTGTCTACCACCACCAATATGACATCTTTACCTTGTGATTTGGGTAATCCTTCAATGAAATCCATAGAGATACTAGTCCAAATACTAGTAGGAATGGGTAAAGGTTGTACCAGTCCTAAATATGCTTCTAAATTAGGCTTATATCTTTGACAAACTTCACAATTTCTCACAAATTGTTTGACTTCTTTTCTTATTTTCTTCCGATAAAACATAGAGCATAATTTGTGAGTAGTCACCTTAACTCCTGAATGACCACCACTTCCTCCTCTATAGACTTGTTGCAGCAACTTTTTCCTTAAAACTTCATCATTCCCTACCATTAATTTCCCTTTTCTCCTTAATTGTTGACTATGCCAACTTAGAAATCAATGCTTTCAAGGTGTGATCTTGATCCTAACTGTCTACCGTCCTGTTGTACAAGACTGTAGTGACAGAGGTTCTACCAATGAGACTCAAAAGTCCAGCAGGATTTTGCATTCTTGAAAGTGCATCAGCAGTTACATTATCCACACCCTTCTTGTAAACAATGGTAAAGTCAAATCCTATAAGATTTGGTAACAACTTTAACTGTGTTGGAGTAGACATTCTTTGATCTAACAAATACTTAAGGTTAATATGGTCTGTCTTGATTTTGAAATGTCTATCAAGCAAGTAGCCCTTCCATTTCTCTAAAGCCACCACTACTGCCAAAAATTCTTTCTCATAGGTGGACATAAGCTGGTGTTTGGTAGATAGAGTTTTACTTAAGAAAGCTATTAGATGACCTTTTTGAAGTAAAACTTCCCCAATTCCCCCTCCTAAATCATCTATCTCAATTGTAAATTCCTTAGTAAAATCAGCCAATTTTAAAACTAGAGCACTAATCATATCTTGTTTTAAGGCCTCAAATGCTGATTGAGCTGCACTGTTCCATTCATAGCCCCTGTTTTTTAATAACTATGTCAAGGGTCTGCTAATCATAGCAAATCCTTTAATAAACCTCCTATAATAGCCAGTTAAACCTAAAAATCCCTTGAGTTACTTAAGACTAGTTGGCACAAGCCAATTGGCCATGGCTTCTATCTTAGCAGGGTCTATGGCTACTCCTTGTGCAGAGATCACATTTCCCAAGTACTCCACTTGAGTAGTACCAAACACACACTTACTAAGTTTAGCAAATAACTTGTAAGTTCTCATGGTTTCAAGTATTGTCTGTAAGTGTTTAACATGTTCTTCCAAACACTGTCTATAAATGAGTATGTCATCAAAAAACACCAATGTAAACTTCCTAAGAAATGGTTTAAATACCTCATTCATTAACGATTGAAATGTAGAAGGAGCATTTGCTAACCCAAATGGCATGACCAGGAACTCATAATGACCTTCACGAGTCCTAAAAGCAGTCTTAGCCACATCTGCCTCATTCATTCTGATTTGATGGTAGACTGACCTCAAATCTAACTTAGTAAACAACTTAGCTCCATGTAATTCATCAATAAGTTCCTCTATAATAGGAATGGGGAACTTGTCTTTGACAGTTTGCTTGTTCAATTATCTGTAGTCAACACACATTCTCCAAGAATTATCTTTCTTTTTGACCATAACAATATATGAAGCAAAAGGACTGTGACTTTTCTTAATAACTCCTGCTTCTAATAATTCCTTGACCATAGCTTCTATTGCATCCTTTTGATTAGGTGGGTGTGTGTATGGTCTAATATTGACTGGTAAGGCTCTCTCAACCAATGGAATTTTGTGATCATGTGTTCTTTGAGGTGGTAAATTAACTGATATGCCAAACACATCTTCATAGTTCTTAAAAACTGTTTGAATTTTCTCATCTACTGCGACAAGCATGCCCTCCAAATTAGAACATGAAATTGTATTCATAGGGTACACACTTAAAGCCATTGAGTGAAACTCCCCTTGTACCACTTGTCTTGTAGTTTTCACACTTTTTTTGTTATTCAGCCATACCACATTGGACTGGTGTGTTCCTCTGAGCTACACTTTGAATTCCATTCTCAAATCCTTGAAGTTACACTTAATATCTCCCAAAGTAGCCAACCACTGATTCCCAATACCATTTCACAACCTCCCAAAGGCAATAGCATAACATCAATTGTGAAAATAGTGGTATCAAACTTCCATTGAAAATTCTTACACTCAGATGTGGTTACCAAATTATTACCACCTGCTAGTATGACTGCCAAAGGTCTAGTTGGCCTGATTGAACACCCTAATTTCTTAGCCATGTTCTTGTCTAAGAAATTATGTGTAGATCCACAATCAACCAAAATATGCACCAAATGCTTACCCACTATGCCAATTACCCTTATTGTTTGAAAATTGTTTGTTACTATCAAAGCATTAGAGAAATTTGAGGATGCAATTCCTGAATGCCCATGGAATGCCTGTTTTCTTCCTCATCATCTTTACAATCCTCAAAACAATCCTCATCATTAGGCACTAGGACTAAATAAAATAATTACCATGCACACTTATACCCTAGAGTATATTTCTGGTCACAATAAAAGCATAAGTTTTGTGCCCTCTTTTCCTGGTACTCTTTTTGAGTTAGCTGTTTCCTCACAGGTGTATTAACAGGAGTGTTTGGCTTAGGCAAAATGGTAGGCTTGCTGACATTTCCATAGTTTCCCCTATTGCTAAACATGTTGCTATTAAAAGATCCTGATGGCTTATTCTTCTTTTTCAGAACATCAAGAATAGCTTCTTGCAACCTAGTCAAAGAATAAGCATCTACAAGTGTTGCAGGCTTAAACATTCTAACACTCATCTCTAATTCAGTTGGTAACCCCCTCCCCCCCCCCCAAATACAAACTTATGGCATGTTCTTGGCTAATGGTTACTCTACATAAAAGTGTATCAAATAAATCTTGGTATTCCTTAGCATTCTTCTCATACTTAGCATTCTTGAGGGCAGACATTTGATCTTTAAAGATTGACCCAAATATTTGAATAATTGCATTCTTATACACCTCCCAACTCATATTTTCACCATTAACACTAAGATACTGTCTATTCCATAGTAAAGCTTTATTAGATAAATGCACTGAAATAATCTTTACCTTCTCCTTATTGGAAGTGTTATCAATGCTAAAGAATTGATCACATCAAAATACCTAACCGCTGACATCATCTTTTTGAAACTTAGGAAATTCCACCTTTACCAATCTCCCAAACTGATTAGCTTGTCTTCCTTGATTCATAGCCTGATTCTGTTTGAGACCCAATGTAGCAAGCAAATTCCTCATCTTAGCATATTGTGCATCCAAATACTCCCTTGTGATCCCTTTATCACCATTGCTATTATTTGCAGTAACCATTCTTGTACTTGGTGCCATTTCCTGTTCTTGTGATTGTATGCTATTGATTGTGTTTGTTGCTAGTTATTACTCTCTTCCCTTCAGTCGAATAACAACTAACAATTTAACCCGTTATTGGCCAAATCAAATCAACCAAAATTGACCATTAGTTTAAGAACAAAGAATTTAACCACTTATGGGATGTTCATGTATGGATATTTGACACTTGGTCTTGTTTCTAACGGATAGCACACAATCTTGATCAGAATGCCAGTGTAGTAAACTGATTTTTTTAATCAATTGGACACCGGAAAACAAGAAAACTCGGCGGAAAATGAAGAACTTAACCAGAATAGTAATAGGAGAACAAGAACACTAGAGCTGCCAGGAAGGAGCTCTGATAACACTTGATAAGCACTTCGAGAGATCAATGATGATCCGTGAAAAGTCAAAACTAGTTAGATCGCTCAAGGAATAAGAAACATAGCAAAATAAGCTAATTAAGATCAAAAATGGCAGAAATTCAGTTATTGGATTATAACAGAACATTTACATGTGAAAAGAGAGAGAGAGTTTACAAGTTTTCTAGATAGATGGAAATGAATTACATACCTAGTATTTAAAAACAAGATTTCTCGCCAAAACTAGAAGTTGGTTAGTGTCTGTTAGGAACTGTCACATGCACCTTACATGCCTGGTAGATATGCCACTTGTGTGCTCCTCATGTGCCAAACAGAGTAACCAGCTTATCACTTGAGGTGTGGCTTATCACCTAAAAATACCTATGTATAACTTTCATGCAAATTCGCATGCCTTGTATTTTTTCCATTTGTATATAATGCATGTATGATTATACATGCATGGTGAAATGCATGTATCATGCATGGTTTTAGTCCCTTTGGTTACTTATGTAGTTATGTCGGCAGAAAAGAAATCCTAAGGTTTTTCCTGTTTTGTTCGATTCAACCCAAAAGCAAGAACAAGGTGTTTCGTTGTTTAATTCGTGAAGTAAGCACTAGTATCCTGAAGTGTTCGTGTGACATGTAGTGTGAGCATACCATAAAGGTGATTATTTTAATCACTAAGCGGTGTCAAGAATCAAGATCTATATTGTTTATTGATTTAATTCAATAAATAAAAGGTTAGTAAATTAATTGTTTAATTTATATGTGTTAGTTCATAATATTAAACTAGATCTAATCTGTTGCTTACTCGTAGTTAATTAGTTAACTAGTTTGTAAAATCCAACAGTTCAGATGATTAAAGTTAGCAATGGCCGGGCTATGTTTGTTAAAAGGATCAGTAGCTGTGAGCAGTAGCTAGTAGCGCAGTACCTAGTAGTTGTGAGAGTAGTAGCTATGTTGCAGTAGCTAGTAGTTGTGTTGCGGTAGCTGTGTTGCAGTAGCGGTGAGCAGTACCTATGAAGAGCAGTAGCTTGTCAGTAGTAGCAGTGAGCACCTCAACGCTCCTTTATCAATGCTTCTTAAACAAGCATTGGAAAAACTAGCTTTCCTAAAAAATAGCACCGCTCACCGCTGCCAAACTACTAATCAAACTAAAAATGATCACCGCTCTTTTTGCCAAACAAGCACTAAAAATCAAAATGCTCATTTCTCACCGCTCCAAAAAGCTCCCCACCGCTCCGCGCAAACATACCCTTAGTGAAGGTGTGGTCCAGGTAAGCAGTTTACACATACATAAGTATATTCTAAAACATATTGTTTTTCTGTATATTAAATATTATAACTTGACTTTGGTATCAGCTAAAAGTTTCGTATTTAGTATTCAAATGTATTCAACAAGTAATTTGTGGCTCGCGCGCTAGGGGGGTCAAAATAATAATAACTCTAATAGTGTTTGACTTGGATATCAGCTAATAGTGTTTGAGATTTTCTTACCAATTTTGTATGTATCTTTAAATCCTACATGATTCAAGATCTTCGTATGTAAAGATTAGTTGTCTATATCTTAAAGAATATAATTTATGCCATAATTGAATTTATTGGGATTAATAAATTCCTTTTTAAAATTTATGCACCTCTATATATATATATATAGATTTCACCGAGAAAAAAGAAGCAAAACTCTTCATTTAGGCTTTATCTTTTCACCCTTCGCCCAACACAAAACCCACACATCTCCAATCCACCCTGCTGCACATCATGAAGAAGAAGGATGCGCCAGTTGTAGTTCGTCAAGGATACTTTTATTGGTTTGTTCTAATTCTCTTTTTATTTCAGGCTTTACCAATTTTACAAGTTTATTCTAATATAAAAGATTTCTCAAGTTTGTGTGTGTTTTTGTTTAATAACTATGTTATCAGCTACCCTACTAAATAGTAGGACGGCAAATTTACGGTATGTGTTGTTGTTCGTTAGCTAACAGTTTAATTATTTAGGAAGCCCGAGAACGAACAGATGGCTAAAATGGCTCTTGTCATGGACCAGCATGGAGAAATCTTTCTCCTAGATCTAAAGTCACGAAGTGTGTACTGTTCACACAAAACGGACGTACCGTCCTACTCTTTGTTATTATTAGAGAATGTTGGTGAATTTTGGTGATTAAATGCATTAATTTTCGGGCCATTTTATCATTATTATATATGAATTTTCGTGAGTTTTCCTTGTTTACTAGCCTATTTTTTTAATATTGTAGATAGCTAATGATTTTCGAACATAAAGCAGAATGTGTTCGTAAATTGCAAAGATGGAAGAAATTGAAAAATTACACCTGGAGGCTCAGGCAAACCCTAGATTTCCCTAATATTAGCAATGCCACCTAGACGTCGTTCTGTGGTTAGTGATGACCCTTCCAGAGAGCAAAAGAAAGTTAGAGTCATGAAGAAGATGTCATCGCAACTTTAGTAACTAGCAAAAGTCATATGAGCAAGATGCCGTCTCAACTTTTTAGATGTTGACACTATGCTCCAATACCATCATACACCCTCTTAAAGTTGAAGCCCTAGCTACTATAAAACACTAATCTAATAAAACTACCATAACTTAGGCTTCGAAGCTTGCAACAAGGAGAACATCGTGGTAAACGCTTACGGCGGTTTATGAAGCCACAAAACACTCTATTTTATGAGTTATTTATGTTTTCTGGTTTTTTCTCCATTTTGTTAGACTTTAGTTTTGGGCTCGGGTCCGGCCCTTTTGCCTTTTAGGCCCGTTTCAAGTTTCTTGGCTTATTTAATAATCGTATTGTGGTGCTAGAATAATTAGTTCTAAAATATATGAAAAGTCTAATTTTGGAAAGATCCTGATTATCGGTTTTCGTTAAATCAGTGATAGTTAGAAGAATTCGTGTGAATCAACAAGTTCAATGTAAGCTACTATTATTCATTACATTTACGTAAATTTTACAAAGGGTATTCATTGTCATGACTAATTAGTATGTCTTAACTTATGTGGCAGTATCGTGTTGATGACAACAGAGGGCAACTTATTTACAAACTACTCTATAATAAATCAGTATCACATGCATTTAAGATCTACAACAAACAAACTAAATCTTTCAAATCAAAATGAAACAAACTTGTACTCTAAGATTTAAGAAAGTAAAAAAATAAAAACTAACATTTGGGTAGATGATCTAGGTAGTTCAAAAATGAGAGACAAAGAAATTCATTACAATAGTATTTTATAAAGAGTGTAGAGGTATGTAAAAATCTTTTGTCATCATAAATTTTTATGTCATATGAAGTACCAAAACTTTACTCAACCATTCAAGTCTTTATGTACAAGCTTAATTAAGCTTGATTATCATTCACGAGCCTTTAAAAGAAAAATCTAACCGATGGAGAATCATTTACAGACTTCTGTTGGTTAATAATTTTTAGGTATGTATAACTGAACATGGAGTTACGTGTTTTAGAATCTTATTTAAGACAAAAAATTCTTCAAGTGTTTGAACATGATATCTTTCAAGTCTTGAAACGATAAGATAAAATAAACAACATTACAAAATGTACAAATATGGTCTACCTGATTGTTTTGGTATTGGTCGTGTCTTTATGAGGGATCTGCATTTTTTTACAACTTAGGCGAAAAATGTGCAACGAAAGCATAGATTGCGCAGAGACATTAATGTGTTGTCGTTAGGTGATTTCGGGACTGCAAAATCAAAGTTTTTAAAGTAAGCACTTCAAGTATTTTGTCTATAGTTAGACCATATAAGAATCATCAGTAACACTAATTTTTTTTTAAAAACTTTGTTATGTAAATATGTTGAAAAAACTTAACAGTGGGCAGTTTACACAACAGGTTAAGGAGCTTCTGTTGTTGGACTTACAAGTTGTGCACAAGGATCCAATCACACGAGAATGGACACTTGAAGGAGGGATGAATTCAACAAATGAATGATGAAGACAGGTAAGTAAATATATTACTTGTCTCATATCTCATGGGTGAATTTAGAACTACCAACTATTTTGATAGCTTAGGGCATATCAGCCAAAGTTGCTTCATGTTGCTTTTTTGGGGGAACTCTTGCCTTTTTTATGGTTATATATTCGTCGATTCAATGACAAAAGGACGTCATGCTTATCACTACAACAAAAACTGGCTAATGAACCAAAACATTTCCAACGGTATATTTTCGTTGCAAATTTGCAACCATAAGGCAACAAATTACCAACCAAATGACAACGACAAAAAAATGGTTGCAAATCCGTTGCAAAATATAGACTAATTTCTTTTACATTTATTCTTATTCATTCCGTTGCAAATCCGTTGCAAATAATAAATATTTGCAGTGGAAAAGCAACGAATGACTAAAAATAAATCTAAATGAGATTATAATTTATATTCCGTTGCAAATTTTCATAATTTGCAACGGAATAGCAACCGTAAGGCAAAAGTCAAAGCTAAAAATAAATTATCATTTGTATTATGTTGCAATTCCGTTGCAAATTAATTTGCAACGGAAAAACAAAATTAGATCTAAAAACAAATTATCACTTACTTTGTGTTACAATTGTCACACCCCGCTAAGGCGGAAACGCGAGGCGTACCATGATATGCATCATCACAACACATTGATGTCAACAATAATGAATAACTAGAATGTATTAAATTAAAACCAAAGTGTTATGACGACACCTAACACAAGAGGGGTCTTGTATTGAGGATAATCGCAACACAACAATACATAGACATAAATAAATCCCATCATAACATCATCATTATTCAAAATATCTGAAATACAAAAGTATGAAATGAAAACTCTAGCATAAAAGACTCCACATGCAATATATTGCAGGTATAAATGGAGTACATCCTTGTCTTAGTAACAAGTGCAGTAACACGAAGTACATCCTTGTCTCAGTAACAAGGAAAATGGTCATATTAAATACTTCAAATAGATATATCAAGGAAAGTGGAAAAAATGTGTTGACTGGTTAACTCAAAGCATTTGACCCATGCAATACTTGCGTCTTCTGATTTGAATCTGTTTTGACCTGTTACCCTATGATGAAACAATTGCATGCATTATCTTCATTT
>BQNB010197355.1:0-11219 GCA_026074375.1 Tanacetum coccineum | reverse complement strand
TATGTCAATATGCAGTCAAGCATGGATGAAAGGACATGTAATATCAAAAGTGGTTTAAAAAGAATCAAAAACATCTAGGCTGATCAAAATACCTTAGTCTAGTGGTCCCCCTGTAAAGGTTGGTGATGAGGTTGTCCATAAGGAGTTGGGTGACAGAATGGAAAGGGCTGCCACTACTGCTTCTAGCTTAGAAGCAGAGTAGGACAGTGGTAACATCAATAGGACCTAATCCATGGCAACACTTAATGAGCCAAGTCCTTAGGGAACTGGTTTAGGTAATGGTCTTAGGTGCCAAGATACCATATTGGGGGTGTAGATGCTCAAACTAGGTTTGAGACTACATCTAAATAGTCCAATGATCCACCTCTCTCAAGAGTTAACACACTTAGAAGTGGAGAGGACAATATGAAACTTATGGAATTGATGGCACATTGTACAAAACTGTCTGAATTGGTGAGAAAAAGAAAAGAGAGATATAGTGAGATGAAAAACAGATAGAGAGTTGTGTGATAAAAACAAAAAGAGTGAATTGGTGAGCAAAAATAATTGAGAGATAATGTGAGCATAAAAACAGAAAGAGAGATTGTGAGTGCTAAGATTTGGTGATGCAAATGATTTTTAGATGAAATTGAGGTTAAAACTGCTATCTTAAAGTTAGTACTGCTGGGCTTTACTTAGTACTGCTGGGCATTACTTAGTACTGATGAACATGTTTTAGTACTGATGGACTTAAAGTTAGTACTGATAGGCTAAAATTAGTACTGCTGGATGACCGTTAGTACTGTTTGAGCCATAACAGAATTTTCTTCACTAATTCTAGCCGTTGAGATATTTTCGCCAAATGCCTTGTTTATAGCCTATAGGGTTTGACTAATTGGAGAATTCATGATCTTTCTATAAATTCATAAGATTTCTTCAAGATAAGAATAAAATCCTTTCAGTCGGTCAAATCACAACCCTAAGTGCTCTCTATATTATCTCAATTAACTTTGTCAACCTTACATTCTCTCATAAACGAGCCTAACCCAGAACTTTAATCGTATTTTCATCTCATCAAATGGCAAATTTAGAGTTTTGCGACAAACACAACATGGTGGCCTACTTACAGAAGCCAGAGGGCAGTGAAGCCTTTCATCAAATTGTGGATTTTCTAAATTCTAGTCATATCAAGTATGCCCTTATTGAGAATCCCAAGATATATGTTTCCTTAATCCAACAGTTTTGGGGAACAGCTTCTTCTAAAACAACTAATGATGGAGAAGTGGAAATAGCTGCTAGCATTGATGGGCAAGTCAAGACTATCACTGAAGCATCTCTAAGAAGAGACCTCAAGTTATAAGACTCTGATGGTATTACTTCTTTACCAAATACAAAGATTTTTGAGCATACTTGCTCTTATGGGATATGTGTCTGATTCTGCTAGACTTACTTTTCAAAAGGGACATTTTTCTCCTTAGTGGAGGTTTTTCATTCATACAATCCTTTACTGTTTAAGTCCAAAGACAATAGCTTGGGATAAATTTAGTAGCAATATAGCAACTGTTATAATTTGCTTGGCCACAAACAGGACTTTCAATTTTTCAAAAATGATCTTTGATGATATGGTGAAGAATTTAGATAGCACACATAAGTTTTTAATGTATCCAAGATTTCTTCAAATTGGTTTAAACAAACAAAAGAGACTTCTTCAACCTCACACCAAAACTTATCCTACTCCTACCCTTACACAAAAACTGTTTAGCAACATGAAAAGGGTTTCCAAGGGTTATTCTAGGGTAGACTTTCCTCTATTTCCTACAATGATCACTGCACCTGAATCATCTCCTTCCATAATAACATCTTTACCATCCTTATCACCCCAAACACATCAATCACATCAATCATCACCACTTAAGGATATAACCAGACAGGCAGCTGAGATTCCTCAGTCTTAGTTTCCTACTCAAACCCAAGTAGCAGATGAGGCTACATTCACAAGTGTAGATGTTAATGCTAGAGGGGCTGCCACTACTGACATTGGCTTAGATGCAGGTCAGGGCAGTGGTACCATACATAAGACCCCTACTATGCCCTATGATTCACCTCTCCCAAGAGTTCACACACTTGGAAGTGATGAGGGCAGTCTGCAACAAAATGAATTGATGGATTTGGTTACCAAGTTGACAGATAGAGTTGAAGTTTTGGAGAATGACATGCAACAGACAAATAAGGTTTATAGTTCCGCTCTTACAATACTCATCTTAAGAGTGAAAAAGTTGGAGAAGAAAGTCAAAACAAACAAAGCTATGAGAAGGGCCAGGGTAGTTATTTCAGAGGATGAAGATGCTGAAGAGGATTCTTCCAAATAGGGGAGGAAGATCTCTGAAATTGATAAAGATCCTACAATCTTATTGGTACAACCTGAGCAAGACATGGAATATGATTTTAATGTTAGTACTGCTGAAGGATTTACTACTACTAGTGTACCTGTTACCACTGCTGGGATAGAGATTAGTTTTGCTAACATATCAGTTAGTACTGCTAGTGCGACTCCTGAAGTTAGTACTGCTGCTAAAAATTTAGTGTACATCAGAAGGAGTGTAGAAAAGAGAAAAGATAAAGGAAAAGCTATTGTGAAAGAAGATGAATCTGTTTAGAAGAAGACAAAGAAGCAATTAGAGCAAGAAAGACTTGGGTATGAAGAAGCTATTAGATTGCAAGAACAGATTAATGAAGAAGAAAGATAAAGGATTGCTAGGGATGCAGAAATAGTTAAACAGTTACAAGAAGAATTTAATAGAGCAAGACAAGAACAAGAAGTTATAGCTGAAGCTGATCAAGCCCATGATATTGATTGGAGTGATCCTGCTGTGCTAAGATATCATGCACTTCAAAATAGATCTTTCTCTGTAGCTGAAGTAAGGAAGAACATGTGCATGTATTTGAAAAATCAGGGAGGATACAAGCAGAGTCATTTCAAGGGAATGAGTTATGAAGATATTAGACCTATATTTGAAAGAGTATGGGATCAAAATAATGCTTTTGTACCTAAGGATTCTGAGATTGAAAAGGAAGTGATGAAGAGACCTGGATTTGATTTTCAACAAAAGTCTAGTAAAAAGAGATCAAGAGAAGATTCTGATGAAGACAATGCCAAGAAACAGAAACTAGAGGATGATGCTGAGAAGAAAGAGCTTAGAGATAGTATGGATGTAGTTCCAAGGGATGATATTGCTATTGATATTGAGTCTCTTGCTACTAAATACCTAATAGTTGACTGGAAGACACATGTTTTGACAGAAAATATGATGTATTATCAAATCATCAGAGGAGATGGAAGTTCTAAAAATTACAAAATATTCAGTGAAATGCTTGATGATTTTGATAGGCAAGATGTGTTGGATCTACATAGACTGGTACAAGAAAGGTATGATACAACAAGTCCAGAAGGATATGACTTGTTACTTTAGGGAGATCTGAAGATCTTATTTGAGCCTAATGAAGAAGATGAAATATGGAAGAATCAACAGGACTACAACTTGATAAGCTAGAGATTATTTGAATCATGTGGAATTCATATGTTGCTGATGCATAATGAAATTTCTATTTACATGATGATAGAGAAGAAATATCCTCTTACTCAAGAAATGCTTTCAAGGATGTTAAGTAGAAGACTAGAGGTTGATCAAGAAAGTGAAATGGCATTTGAACTTCTCAGGTTATAAGGTCTCAAATCTGCAGGCAGTAGAAGATGTTTTAAAGAACCCTCTCAGAAAGGTTTATTCAAGAAATTTGATGATTGAAGTAAATCACAAGTTCTAAGTGTGGATTGTTAGGAATTAAACTCCAAATTTTTTTTTAGACTTTGTACTGCCAAGTCAAAGTGTTAGTACGCTTAAGTCAAAACTGGCAATATAAAAATAGTTAGTATCGCTAGATGAATGTTAGTACTTGCTAGGTATTAATTTGGTTATTGGTAGTACTAAAGTTAACACTGCTGAAGGGATATATACTGCTGATAGAGGATTTTGTACTATTGCATGAAGATTATAACTGTTTAAGAGATAAAAGCGTGTTTTGTGATATGTATAAAATGATTCAATGTATATCCTATATAATTAGAAGATATGTTGATATCTTATAGAAGTTTAGAAGATTTGTAGTTATCTTGTAAAGGACTCCTTGGTGTATAAAAGGAGATCCTAGGTTATGGTTGTAAACACACCACGATAGACATATTCATAGCTTCAAGGTTGTAAACCCTAGTACTAGTCAGAGTACTCGTATTATTCATCATAATAATATTGAAGCTTTTTGGTTATATTCGTTGTTCATTCTACTGCATTACAGTTTACTATTACATAGATATTCTTCTAAGTATTAAAGAGTATATTCCGCATACTCTTTAGTATCAACAAAGTTTCTAGCATAGTTGTCTTGAATCTATTCAATACAACTAATCCTTTAACAAGGTTTGCAAGATCCAGTTGGGATCAACATATGGCAACACCATCTCTCTCTCACAACATATGTTAATGCTTGGGTGTCTGCAACATTAACTCTCAGGGAGAAAAATACTTGGGTGTATGGCCACACCAACTCTTGGGGAGAAAAATACTTGGGTGTCTGTAAAATCAACTCTCTCTCGCAACACATGTTAAGGTTCGATGTCATTAGCTTAGTGCAATAATACTTACTTTTGGACATGGTGAATGTGTTTCACCTGTCGACATTACTTAAATATTGCGGTCCACTAAACTGCTCGTTGGAGCACTATACTTGATTTCAACAACATTACTATATTTGCTTAATCATTGTTTTATGATTAAAACCTATGAATTTACCAACTTTATTGTTGACATTTTTGCATGTATTTTCTCAGGTTATTATATTGCTAGCTGAGCATTGGGAGCATTCGAGTCGCGCGGATATAAATATTTTTGAAGGCTTTATGATTTGAGTACCACTCGACAAATGATTTAAAAATGTTTTCTATTGCATTGCAAATGGAACTGTTGTAACTCTGATGTTTTATAAAAATTATCGAACGGTTGACTTTTCAAAACGTCTCATTTAGAGTCGTTTTTTGTAGCTAGTACTTTATACTATGAAGTAACACCCCAAGTGGTATTCCGTTGCGTTGTGATTTTGGGGGTGTTACAGAGTGGTATCAAAGCACTAGTTATAGAGAACTAGGTCATTTTCAAAACTTGGACTATAACCGTTTTTCAAGAAATTTTAAAAGTCTTTCACCGTTGTCCGATATGCGTGCGCTCATGCCTTCTGAAAGCTTATACTCATTTTGGAATTATTATGTTTATATAAAGGATTGATTATATAAATACTGAACTCTTTCAAGACATTGCGAGTGAAGCAATGGTCTTTGCAACGTTTTCATGACTTTATGATACTATTTTACATAAAAATTTAAACTCACCGGCAATTGCCGATTCCGCTGGTTAATTTATCATTCGAACTCGAGTTTGAACACTCTTCTTATGCTTTTTAATCGCATATGTGGTTTCGTAATCCATCATTTTGAAGTCTTCCAGTTGATGGGAGTACGACTCAATATAACATATTTGTCATTGTCACAAATAAGCACATCTCTTGGCTTTTGAAAAACAAACACGTTAAATATCACAGTGACAATTACAAATGTAAAGATGGACTAAATATAAGACACTTTTAAAATCAAGCAATATGTAATCGAAATCCCACACCCCCCTTATAGATCTGAACAAAGATTAAAATATCTTGCTTACGCTTATCTTAGAATTTCACACATCTTGATTAGGATTATGTGAACCGGAATTAAAGTACGTTAGTTGAGTCATGTTAGGCCTTCTATGAAAAGATAATACAAATTTTATCTTTGCTACACCTCATTGTAAAATATAGAATTTTATTTTGTCTAAATGAGAATGAATACGGAGAATCTATTGCTCTAGAAATTTAATTTGACCTAACGTTGAAATGCTTCCAAGAGTGAAGTTGGGTTTTTTTTTTTTTTTTTTTTTTTTTTTTTTTTTTTTTTTTTTTTTTTTTTTTTTTTTTTTTTTTTTTTTTTTTTTTTTTTATTATTTTTTTTTTTTTTTTTTTTTTTTTTTTTTTTTTTTTTTTTTTTTTTTTTTTTTTTTTTTTTTTTTTTTTTTTTTTTTTTTTTTTTTTTTTTTTTTTATTTTTTTTTTTATTTTTTTTTTTTTTTTTTTTATTTTTTTTTTTATTTGGTTTTTTTTTTTTTTTTTTGGTTTTTTTCTTTTTTTTTTTTTTTTGTTTTTTTTTTTTTTTTTTCTTTTTTTTGTTTTTTTATTTTGGTGTTATTTTTTTTTTTTTTTTTTTTTTTTTTTTTTTTTTTTTTTTTTTTTTTTTTTTTTTTTTTTTTTTTTTTTTTTTTCTTGTTTTTTTTTTTGTTTTATTTTTTTTTTTTTTTTTTTTTTTAGGTATATAACCGTAAAAATGTTTTTTTTTTTTTTTTTTTTTATATATATATAATTTCCTTTTTTTTTTTTTTTTTTTTTTTTTTTTTTTTTCTTTTGTCATGTTTAGCTTGAATTGAGCACCACTAGTGATAGTTCTATTCATTCTCTAATTTTGAGTAAATGACTCTTCCTAAATTGGCTAATATAGTCTACATCGATAGACTTTGTATCTCATTAGGAGTACACACTAAGCACGTAGAAATTAGGCTTCTCTTTAGTCAATCTAGACACAATGCACCTCACATATGTGCTTTAATGTTTCAAGATGATTATGGTTCACTGTAAGCAATTATATATCCTCATAATCTTGATGTTCAACCGTTTAATTAACTTAGGATATTAAATGCATGTCTACTATAAAGGCATTTGTCTTTTTCTAGCAATTTAGATAAAATATTTCTTAGTTTATCTAAATGACACATGCCCCTAAATGCTAAATGCTAACATGTTCTACATGACGATTACATTTAAAATTATCATGTTTTGTATTTGTCATTTTACATGACTTGCATGTTAATTGTACACCTACACTATATTAGCTTAATATATGACGATTAACATTTAAATGCCATAGAGTCTTACACATTAATCTCATTCATTATTGTGTCGATGCATGCTTAGATAAACATATATGCCTATATCTATATGACTTATGCATCTAGGTATATATTTTCTCATACTATAATATTTTTCTTTGCGTTTGTGTCACAAATCTAAAAAGTTAAAAGAGTTGTAAAATGGTCTTATATCTCCTAGAGTATTCACCCACACATTCTCTTAATCATCATCTTTCCTTATTTCAAATAATCCACTCTTTTGTCAATGAGAAGTTAGATACATATCTAACACTCCTCCAAGTAGGTTTGACAACTTAAATATTTCATCTGAAATATTCAAGTATCTTTAACTTGCGATCGCAAACGTTAAAGGTCATATCCTAAAATTCATATTCAAGCCTTTTAAAAATATATGTTAAAATGCTCTTCCTAAAGCTAAAAGCTTACATCAACCTTCGTGTGACAAAGGTCTTACGAGTTTTCTACATAAGTGATTCGTAGCCTCTTTAATATACACACCTTAAGACTAAGTACTTTCACTACCGTTAGTCCTTTTCATCCTCTTAGAAATGTCATGATGGTTTATCGTCATGCTCCCCTCATACAATGAGGATCGAACTTTATCCATCGATCTTAGGATAGAAAACTCATCAAAATTCGTCATCATTTCCTTCACGACAATGTCCAAAAGGAAATATCTTCATCGAAAAAGTTTCATCAAAAGACAACATCGTCGGCATCTTCACCAAACCACTCAAACGTGAACCTTTTTAAGTCTAGGTCTAGAAATGATGAAATAAATCTCATAAATGTTTTATTCTCATTTTAATAGTCTTGTTACTATTAAATGCATTCCGATAAATCTTGACAACTTAATCATTTCATCCGAAATGTTTAAGCATTTTTAATTCATAAAATACAAATTAAAATGTCACTCATTGTTCATGTCTAAGTCGTTTCACAAAAACCTTAGTCACGCCTCTATTATTATATAGATGGTTAACATCTTCCGTTCACATTTCCGCTACCACCTTTAAGACAACCTCGTACCTCGTCGTGTGATTGTTCTATGAACATTCGCAACACTCAAGAAGAGCTACATAACTTCGCGAATGAAGTTCATCGTATGCTAACCGTCATCCGTCATGACATTATCAAGCTTATCACTTTCGTCGTTATTTCTCTTCATTTATTCTTTTTATAATTTACGTCCGGATGAGCACGAATTAAAAGGGAAGGGAAAACACACCTGTTTACATATATCCTTTAACCAAATATACTCAAGAATCACATATGTGATTCTTATTCACTAGAAATCAACTTACAAGAACACTCACTTTCTTTTCATCTCAAGAACACCCCGTGCGCTAAACCGAAATTAATTCAAGCCTCTTAACCCATATGTCGATCATATACAATATCCACAAGATAAACTTCTACCATACACTCATACCTCATAACTATTCTTCACTTTGTTAGTGATCACTAGTTCTAGTACATCCGTAAACCACCAAAGTGAAATTAAAAACCGAGTCATCCTTACTACGATAAATCTCGAGTCATCCACCTAGTCATCTTCACAAGAAGATTCACCATGTAACCATTCCTCTTAAGTGAATTTCGTAAATGAAATGTGTTTCATCCTCATATCCCGACACTCATAAGCATTTGTGCCTATGTTGTCAAAACTCAAGTGAATTTCGTAATGAAATGCGTCTTATCATACAATCACTTCCACTTTCTAGCAAGTGAAGAACATAAAGAAGATATTCAATCTTCAAGTGTTGTTGAGTCATCACACTGTCGTGTCTTTCATTTTTCTTTCACCATGAAAGAACTACTACCTCATTTTACATTTTCACCTTTGTTCGTCAACATTGACAACCATCAAAACACCCAACAACCTATAGTCAACACCTTCCCCTTCCATTCACGCTCATCCTTCTTTGTTTATGTTTCCTCAACAAATCACCCTTATCATCAACATTTAGTTTGACCTAAAGTCTTACGATAATGTTTATCCTTAAACACCCTAAATATGAAAAGCATACATAATGCTTAACAAAGAAACCTTGAGGATTTAGGAATCTCTCAATAAAACTCTTAGTCTATTCAAATACACATCATCATCTTGGTTAGATGATGATACCATAAGGAACGTGTTGATCAAAATACGTTAATACTCTTTATCCAAATGAAATCTTAGAAGAAGTCATTCTCATAATAATAGTGTGTCAGTCAATAAACGAATTTTGTTCTTGTTTATCAAAGTCGGTATTATACTGAAGGGTGTTGGTCAAGTCTTAAGCATGTGTCGGTCAAAACTTATCATTTGTTCCTAAACATTTTCATGTCTTAGTATACATCGTGTGTCTAGGTTTTAATTTTTCTTTTAAAATGTCATAGTTTAGAGTGCATATATCTAAGACATGCATGTCTTGTTCCCCGTTAGTGCATTGATATATATAGCTATCATCGTTATTATATATGTGTACTTTTCTACTAATGTTTTTTTTGTAGAACACTTCTGTAGCTTGATTCCTTTGTGCCTTAAACAAGGGGGAGTATACACCGAGGGGGAGTTGCAACCGTTATGACATCTACACATTCTTGATATGTGTATCCAACCCTTTAATATCGCTCCTATATATATTTTATGTTGCACGAAACTAACCCTTGATGTAGGTTAAGAGTTTGCAACAAATTTGATCCATAGATCCGCTAAAGTCTATATACATAGAATGCAAGTGTCATAGGAGTGCAATGAGCTAAGGGGTGCTCGAGTGTCAATGTAGATATCTTGAGATGATTAAACAGGGTTGATAGGAGCAAGACTTCACTAGGGATGATGCAAGCTCGCCTCTTTGGTTCATGGTTTGAAGTGTAGTATAAGTCTGGCCTAAGAATCCACCTTTTTGCTTTGACAAAAGGGGGAGAAGAAGTGTAAACAAGTAACTTATACATTTTACTATGAGTTATAGTTTACATATTTTGTCATCATCAAAAAAGGGGAGATTGTTGGTAGAAATATTACGATATTTAATCTATGCATTCTCTTCATGTTTTGGTGATGACAAACATATAAGTTATAACACATAACGTAAAGTGCTTAAGTTACTCGTGATCAAAAATCATCAATGCATTCATACGACAACATCTGTCAACGTCTTAAGTCTCCTTCAACGAAGTTTGCACCCAACGTAAATCACTTAAGATATGAATAAATAAATGCTTAATTTATTTTATGATCAAAGGAATTTTTATTTAACCTCACATTTTTTTATAAAAATGTCACAAACATTTTTATAACTTTTACAAAACATTTTTAGATTTAAAAGAAATGTTTTATTCAAATAAATATTTTGAATTCAAATTTTCTACCTAAAAACGGCTAAAAATGTTCCAAAAAACACCTCCCCCAGAAAAGACAAAAAAGGGAGCGTCCAGGCTGGGTGGTCCCCTTAATTATAAGGGCGGTCCCCTTAATTAATAAGGAGACCGGCACCCTAATTAAGGGGATGATGACATCAAATAACGTCTATTTTATAGCATCATTTATCCCATGTTATTAACCCATTTTGTATAGTTATTGCAAAGAATTGTTACTTAATCGTTTATATTTGAGAATTGCAGTAATTATGGAGTAATTGGTGGAAGATAGCAAAAGGCGCGTATTCTGAAGCTTAACTGAAGATATTTTCAAGATTACTATTCTGAAGACCAATACACCGTATCCATCAAGGAAGATAGGGCGTTTCTGTGCCTGCACTCACCAAAGACCACAGAGGAATAAAGATTAATACGCCGTATCCAGAGAGAATCAATACGCCGTATTCAAGATATGGAATCAATATAATATTTTGGAAGATATCAAGCGTGATCCCTACTCCAAGAAATCCCCAATACGCCATATCCAACACTTGGATACGCCGTATCAAACCAACTTCCAGACCTTATAAATAGAAAACTCAAAAACGAGTTTTAAGTGTGCTAAATCATATTCTCGATACCTAAACTACAAAAGTCGATTTTTAGAGGAGAAAAAGAGCAGAAGATGTAGGATCCCTTTGCTTAATGGATCTTAACCTTTAGCTTGTAAAGGGTTTGTTGCCTTAGATAAATCTAAAGTAACAATGATGAAACAATAATTAACCACTATTGATTACACGGAATTTAATCAACAATGTAAAGAAGAATATAA